>SJYX01001091.1:16158-56994 GCA_006410675.1 Oreotragus oreotragus | reverse complement strand
CAGTTTGTTCTTCCATGTCTAGTTCTAACATTTGCTTCTTGACCTGCATACAGATTTCTCACGAGTCAGGACAGGTGGTCTGGTATTCCCAAATCTTTAAGAATTTTCCACAGTTTGTTGTGATCCACACAGTCAAAGGCTTTGGCATAGTCATTAAATCAGAAATAGATGATTTTCTGGAACTCTCTTGCTTTTTTGATGATCCAGCAGATGTTGGCAATTTGATATCTGGTTCCTCTGCCTTTTCTAAAACAAGTGTGAACATCTGGAAATTCAGGGTATACATATTGCTGAAGCCTGGCTTGGAGAATTTTAGGCATCACTTTACTAGCATGTGAGATGAGTGCAGACTCTTTATTTCTTCTTCAATTTCTGCCATAAGTGTGCCATCATCTGTGTATCTGAGGTTATTGATATTTCTCCCAGCAATATTGTTTTCAGCTTGTTCTTCATCCATCCCGGCATTTCACATGATGTACTCTTAAATAAGCAGGGTAACAACATACAGCCTTGACATACTCCTTTCCCAATTTGGAACCAGTCTGTTGTTCCAAGTCCAGTTCTAACTGTTGCTTCTTGACCTGCATACAGACTTCTCGGGAGGCTTGTCAGGTGATCTGGTATTCCCACCTCTTTAAGAATTTTCCACAGTTTGCTGTTATCCACATAGTCCCTCGTAATTCAGTCGGTAGAGAATCTGCCTGCAATGCAGGAGACCTGGGTTTGATTCCTGGGTTCGATTCCTGGGTCAGGAAATCCCCTGGAGAAGGAAATGGCAACCCACTCCAGTATTCTTGCCTGGATAACCCCAGGGACGGGGGAGCCTGGTGGGCTGCCATCTATAGGGTCGCACAGAGTCGGACACAACTGAAGCGAGTTAGCAGTAGCAGATGTTTTTCTAGTATCCTCTTGCTTTTTCAATGATCCAACGAATGTTGGCAATTTGATCTCTGGTTCCTCTGCCTTTTCTAAATAATACTTTCATTTAATAGTCTAAAATGAGTATTTCTTGAGTAATTAAAATATTTTCCTAGCATGATTTTTTAAAGTATATAATGTTTTACTGAAGTATAGTTGATTAACAATATTATATTAGTTTCAGGTATCAAAGATATATTGTATCAATTCAGTTCAGTTCAGTCTCTCAGTCTATACAACTCTTGGTCGCCCCATGGACTGCAGCACACCAGGCTTCCCCATCCATCACCAACACCCAGAGCTTGCTCAGACTCATGTCCTTCAAGTCAGTGATGCCATCCAACCATCTCATCCTCTGTCATCCTCTTCTGAACAATGAGTCATTTCTTTGCATGCAGTGGCCAAAGTATTAGAGTTTCAGCCTCAGCATCAGTCCTTCCAATGAATATTCAGGACTGATTTCCTTTAGGAAATTTCCTTTAAGATTGACTGATTGGATCTCCTTGAAATCCAAGGGACTCTCAAGAGACTTCTCCAACACCACAGTTCAAACATCAATTCTTAGAACTGCCATATGACCCAGTAATCCCATTGCTGGGCATACACACAAAGGAAACCAGAATTGAAAGAGACACATGTACCCCAATGTTCATTGCAGCACTGTTTATAATAGGCAGGACATGGAAGCAACCTAGATGTCCATCAGCAGACGAATGGATAAGAAAGCTGTGGTACATATACACAAAGGAATATTACTCAGCCATTAAAATGAATACATTTGAATCAGTTCTAATGAAGTGGATGAAACTGGAGTCTATTATACAGAGTGAAATAAGCCAGAAAGAAAAACACAAATACAGTATACTAATGCATATATATGGAATTTAGAAAGATGGTAACTATAACCCTGTATGTGAGACAGCAAAAGAGACACAGATGTATAGAACAGTCTTTTGGACTCTGTGGGGGTGAGGGTGGGATGATTTGGAAGAATGTCACTGAAACATGTATATTATCATATGTGAAACAAATTTCCAGCCCAGGGTCAATGCATGAGATGATGTGTTGGGATGACCCAGAAGGATGTGATGGGGAGGGAGGTGGGAGGGGGGTTCAGGATGGGAAACACATGTACACCTGTGGCAGATTCATGTCAATGTATGACAAAACCACTACAATGTTGTAAAGTAACTAGTTTCCAATTAAAATAAATGAATTTATATTTTTTAAAAATTAATTCTTCAGCACTCTGTCACTGTTTCCATTGTTTTCCATCTATTTGCCATGAAGTGATAATGGAAACAGTCATAGACTTTATTTTCTTGGGCTCCAAAATCACTGTAGTGACTGCTGCCATGAAATGAAAAGACGCTTGGTCCTTGGAAGAAAAGCTATGACAAACCTACACGTTGTATTAAAAAGCAGAGATATTACTTTGCCAACAAAAGTCCATCAGGTCAAAGCTATGGTCTTTTCAGTAGTCATGTACAGATCTGAGAGTTGGATAGTAAATAAAGCTGAGTGTTAAAGAATTGATGCTTTTGAACTGTGGTGTTGGAGAAGACTCTTGAGTGTTCCTTGGACTGCAAGGAAATCAAACCAGTCCATCCTAAAGGAAATCAGTCCTGAATATTCATTGGAAGGATTGATGCTAAAGCTGAAGCTGCGATACTTTGGCCACCTGATACGAAGAACTGATTCATTGGAAAAGACCCTGATGCTAGGAAAGATTGAAGGCAGGAGGAGAAGGGGGTGACAGAGGATGAGATGATTGGATGGCATCATTGACTCGATGGACATGAGTTTGAGCAAGCTCCGGGAGTTGGTGATGGACAGGGAAGCCTGGTATGCTTCAGTCCATGGGGTTGCAAAGAGTGCGACATGACTGAACAACTGAACTGAATGGATGGGACTGGATGTTATGATCTTAGTTTTTTGAATGTTGAGTTTTAAGTCAGTTTTTTCACTCTCCTCTTCCACCTTCATCAAGAGGCTCCTTAGTTCCTCTTCATTTTCTGTCATAAGGGTGGTATTATCTGCATATCTGAGGTTATTGATATTTTTCCTAACAATCATGATTTCAGCTTATGCTTCATCCAGCCTGGCATTTTGCATGATGTACTCCGCATATATGTTAAATAATCAGGGGACAATATACACCCTTGACATACTCCTTTCCCAATTTGGAACCAGTCCATTGTTCCATGTCTGGTTTTAACTGCTGCTTCTTGACCTGCATACAGATTTCTCAGGAGGCAGGTAAGGTGATCTGGTATTCCCTTCTCTTTAAGAATTCTCCACAGTTTGTTGCAGTCTACTCAGTCAGTGGCACTGGCTTAATCAATAAACATCTGCAGAAGCAGATGTTTTTCTGGAACTCTTGCTTTTTCAATGACCCAACAGATGCTGGAAATTTGATCTCTGGTTCCTCTGCCTCTTCTAAATATTCCCTTCTCTTTAAGAATTCTCCACAGTTTGTTGCAGTCTACTCAGTCAGTGGCACTGGCTTAATCAATAAACATCTGCAGAAGCAGATGTTTTTCTGGAACTCTTGCTTTTTCAATGACCCAACAGATGCTGGAAATTTGATCTCTGGTTCCTCTGCCTCTTCTAAATCCAGCTTGAACATCCGGAATTTCTCAGTTCACATACTGTTGAAGCCTAGCTTGGAGGATTTTGAGCATTACTTTGCTAGTGAGATGAGTCCAATTGTGCAGTAGATTGAATTATTTGGCATTTCCTTTCTTTGGGATTGGAATGAAAACTGACCTTTCCCAATCCTGTGATCACTGCTGAGTTTTCCAAATTTGCTGGCATATTGAGTGCAGCACTTTCACAGCATCATCTTTTAGGATTTGAAATAGCTCAGGTAGTATTCCATCACCTCCACTAGGTTTGTTCCTAAGGCCCACTTGACTTCACATTCCTCGATGTCTGGCTCTAGGTTAGTGATCACACCTTCATGGTTATCTGGGTCATGAAGATCTTTTTTGTATAGTTCTGTGTATTCTTGCCACCTTATCTTCTTATCTTCTGCTTCTGTTAGGTCCATACCATTTCTGTTATGTCCTTTTTTGTACCCATCTTTGGATGAAATGTTCCCTTAGTATCTCTTAATTTTCTTGAAGAGACCTCTAGTCTTGCCCATTCTATTGTTTTCCTTTATTTCTTTGCATTGATCACTGCCGAAGAATTTTTTACCTCTCCTTGCTATTCTTTGGAACTCTGCATTCAGATGGGTATATATTTCCTTTTTTCCTTTGCCTTTTGTGTCTCTTCTTTTTCTATTTGTAAGGCTTCCTCAAACAACCATTTTGCTGTTTGCATTTCTTTTTGGGGGGACAGTCCTAATCACCACCTCCTGTACAATGTCACGAACCTCTGCCCATTATTCTTCAGGTCTAATAGCTTGCATCTATTTGTGACTTTCACTGTATAATTGTATAATACATACACTGTATAATTTAGGTCATATCTGATGGTCTAGTAGTTTCCCCTACTTTATTCAATTTAAGCCTGAATTTTTCAATAAGGGAGCTTCCTTGATGGCTCAGTCAGTAAAGAAACCGCCCGCAATGCAGGAGACCCAGGTTTGATCCCTGGGTGGGGAGGATCCCCTGGAGAAGGAAATGGCAACCCACTCAATAAGGAGCTCATGATCTGAGCCACAGTCAGCCCCAAGTCTTGTTTTTGCTGACTATATAGAGCTTCTCCATTCTCAGCCGCAAAGAAAATAATCAGTGATTCTGGTATTGACCATCTGGTGATATCCACATGTAGAGTTGTCTCTTGTGTTGCTGGCAGATGGTGTGTTCTCTTGGCAAAACTCTGTTAGCCTTTGTCCTGCTTCATTTTGTATTTCAAGGCCAAGCTTGTCTGTTACTCCAGGTATTTCTTGACTTCCTAATTTTGCATTCCAATCTCCTTCAAAGAGAGGGACATTTTTTGTTGTTGTTAGCTCTAGAAGGTCTTGAAACAAGATCATTCTGTCGTTTTTTAGACTGCACCCAAGTACTGCATTTCAGACTCTCTTGTTGACTATGAGGTCTATCCATTTCTTCTAAGGGATTCTTGCCCACAGTAGTGAATATAATGGTCATCTGAATTAAATTTGCCTATTCTCATTAGTTTAGCTCACTGATTCCTAAATGTCAATGTTCACTCTTGCCATCTCCTGCTGGACAACATCCAATTTACCTTGATTTATGGACCTAACACTCCATTCCATTCATGGACCTTGATTATAGTGAGTTTTTGTAAAGAAAACTCCAAATAGTTACAGAAGCCAAATCATCAATCATTTTATATCAAGACATTTTTAAAAGACTTGCTTTAAGTTTAGAAAACATTTCTACATCCTTGATTCAGATATTAATTTATATCCTCATTTTATATTAAATATATAACCACATAACATCTAAATCTATTTAATTCTATAGTACATATAAGATAGTTTGTTTTTTGCTTTCCTTACTAATCAACCAAAATTTCCACCACCACTTTTCACGTAAATTCTGCTTAAGTGTTAGTTGCTCAATCATGTCCAACTCTTTGTGAACCCATGAACTGTAGCCTTCCAGGCTCCCTTGTCCACCCAGTAGGTTGCCATTGCCTTCTCTAGGGTATCTTCCCAAGACAGGGATTGAACCCAGGTCTCCTGCATTGCAGGCAGATTCTCTACTGTCTGAGCTATAGGGAAGACCAAATTCTGCTTACTGTGCTGTTTTTAACACATGGTTAAGTCTATTTCTAGATTTTTACTTTATTTCATTGTTCTCTTTCCAACACACTATTGTAATTGTTGTAACTATTTCAACAATTTTAATATTCAGTAGTACAGACATCAAATATATTATTGTTTCTAGGTTAATGTTTCTTTCTTGGTTATTACAGTGGGATGTATTTCATAATTTCAAAATTATTTCATCAGATATAGCCAAAAATTCACTGCACTCTTTGTGTTATATAATTTATGATACATTTGGGGAACTCTGACATCTTTCAAGCCTTGATTATCTGAGAACAGGTTAGGTCTTTCCAATTCTTTAATTCTTTTAAGTCTCTCAGTAAATGTTTTATAGAATTTTTTTATGTAGATATTCCAGATTTTAAGTTTAAATTGCTATTTGGAATAGCATATTTCCTTTATATTTTATGAAGGGGTATTAATCATTTATAAGATCTATGTGAAGTTATATATAGCTATTTTGTGAGAAGTACTCTTATTGAACTCTGTTCATATTGTTAAACTTCAGAGCTTTAAAGTCAAATCTTTTAGACTTTTCCAGGTAACTAATACTCCTGTTTAAAAATAATAAGATATCCAAGTATAACTTTAAATAATAATATAAAATTTAAAAATCCAAAAGAAACTTTTTATTTTATTTCACTGGATAGAAATTCCAAGGCAAAACTAAACATTAATAATGATAATGCTAGATTATATTGATATTATAAATAGGTATATAGTATTTATCACAGAGCTGTCAACACTCCATCACTCGTGGTTCAACATGCCCTAGGCTAGCCTCAAATTGAGACATCTTAAAACAGAATCTACTCTATCTTGATATGGTATCCACTAGTCCTCTTAGGGTTTACCAGCATCCTGGGATGTACCACAAAAGCAACTTCCCTAGAAATCTGACTCAATTGGAGTATGATCTTAAAGATCAAAATGATATAAAATTACCTCAAACCATAAGTGAATAACTATCAGGAAAGATCTCAAGGCAGAGGCAAATGACTTTGATTCTCAGAAAATCTAGCAAGATGAGGGCTCATGACATATGCCAGGTATAACTGAGCCAGGCGAAGCAAAGAGATGCAGTTCTCTGGACTCTTTCAGAGTAACCCTCATGGCAGCTTTTTCTTCTAGTCCACTGGCATCTAGTTTTCCAAGGCCATGGGCTTACTATAAGGCCATTCAATGTTGAGGCTTGGGAATCTGAAACTCTAGATCCCAGGCCTGTCTTCCTTAGCTTGCCCTCTGAGCTCTCATAACACACAATCATAAATATCACACTTTTTTCTGCCCTGTCTTGCTGCAGTCCTTTCCCTGTAAATTGCCTAGACTTCTATGCATTCACCATTCAAAGTGAAACTAAGCCTAATGTTTTCAGAATGAAGAGGAAATACACACAAAATTAATTTCTATTACTCTCCAACAGGTATTGGGTAAATCTATTTATAAATAATATATAAAAACAATAAAAACCCCATAAAAGAAATTATATTATTTACTTCCATTTTACAGATATGGAAATTAAGACTTACAGGGGTAAAATGCACTGTCAAATATCACTCTACAGTTTCTTAATTTTTGACATTCAGTGCAAATATTTGCTTCAGATTTTAGGTCTTATCACTCTGAATATATATCCTACTTTGCAAAACCTTTCTTCATCCCCTGAAGCTGAATTTCTTAAATGTCCTTTTAGCATCAATTGAGATGATCACATAATTTTTTCACTTTCTTTGATCTCTTGATATGATAAATTGTTTTAATAGATTTTCTACTTTAAAAATATTTTGCACATTTGTGACAAAGCCAGCACATTCATGTTTTAATAAAATAGTGCATTTGAGTTGCTATTATTTATTTAGGAGTTTTTGAATTTCTATTCTTAAGTGAGCTCGCTATTTCTGTAATTCATAAAATGAACTGGGGATCAATCCATCTTTTTCTAGACTTAATAAAATGTTCATAGCATATTATTTTAATACAGTCTGTATATGAGCTGTCATTAATTTTATTTAGGATTTTTAAATCTTTATTCTTATATGAACTGGCTATATTTTGTGATTCAAAAAGTTAATAAGGGATAAATTAATCTTTCTCTAAGTTCAATAGCATTTTAAATAACATAGGAATTGCTTTTTTCTCAAAGGTTTAGGGAAAATCACCCTTAAAATATTCTTAGCCTTGTATCCTCCATAGAGTTAGTGCTTTAATAATCGTCTCAATTTATACCATAAGTATTCAGATTTTCTATTCCCACTTGAATTATTTTTAGAAATTCACTTTTTTCTTGTAAACTGTTCATTTTATTAAATTTGTAATATTAATTAGAATAAAAATGTGTTTATGACACTCTTCCCATATCTGATCTTAGAACCATTGTTTCTACCAATTGCCCCATTACTGACCATCGGCTTTTTGCCTGACCCTGCTCAAAGCACTGAGTAATTACTAATGAACAAAACATAACTGGTTTCAGGCTCTTCAGGATTACATAGCCAAGTGGACAAGAACAATGATAAACAAGTAAGCAAACAAGTAATTACAAATTGTTAGGCTTCCCTTGTAGCTCAGTTGATAAAGAATCTGCCTGCAATGCAGGAGACCTGGGTTGAGAAGATCCCATGGAGAAGGAAATGGCAACCCACTCCAGTATTCTTGCCTGGAGAATCCCATGGATTGTAGCCTGGCTGCAAGAGTTGTACATGACTTAGCAACTAAACCACCATAAATGCTATGAAGGTAACAAAAACGGGGAGTAGAGCTATAGGGTTAAGAGAGTAGTATGGGAACAGCTCACTATGAGGTGACATTTATCCAGACCTGGAAGATTAGGAAGAACCAGCTCTGAAGGAAAGGAAGAAAGAAGTACAAGGTGGCTGAAACAGGAGAGGTCTCTGAGAAGCTTCTGGAAAACCAAGCAAGTAATGTAGGTTGTTCAGTGGCTTTTGGGCAATTTCTGTTAAGGAGATGATTAGGTGCTGGCAATCCAATCAAAAGGGGAAATTAGAATCAATTTTGCAAAGTAAGAACCAGCTCTGAAGGAAAGGAAGAAAGAAGTACAAGGTGGCTGAAACAGGAGAGGTCTCTGAGAAGCTTCTGGAAAACCAAGCAAGTAATGTAGGTTGTTCAGTGGCTTTTGGGCAATTTCTGTTAAGGAGATGATTAGGTGCTGGCAATCCAATCAAAAGGGGAAATTAGAATCAATTTTGCAAAGTTCTTTATGTAAAGTAGAAAACAATTTAATAATCCATATCCAAGAATGGGGTACTCTGTAATAAGCATTTTGTGGATCATATTGTTGTTGAGTCTAAGTCGTGTCTGGCTCTTTGAGACCCCATAAACTGCAGCATGCCAGGCTTCCCTGGCCTTCACTCTCTCCCAGAGTTTGCTCAAATTCATGTCCATTGAGTTGGTGATTCTATCTAACCATCTATGTCTCTGTTGCCCCCTTCTCCTTTTGCTTTCAATCTTTCTCTTTCCCAGCATCAGGGTCTTTTCCAATGAGTCAGTTCTTTACAGTAGGTGGCCAAAGTATTGGAGTTTTAGCATCAGTCCTTTAAATGAATATTCAGAGTTGATTTCTTTTAGAATTGACTGGTTTGATCTCCTTGCTGTCCAAGGGATTCTGAAGAGTCTTCTCCAGCACCACAGTTCAAATGCATCAATTCTGTGGCATTCAGTCTTCCTTATGGTTCAACTCTCACATCACTGTAGATCTGTACATCATTACCGGAAAACCATAGCTCTGACTATTTGGATCTTTATGGATCATTGTAACCAGCTTAAATAATTTGTTTGAATTTCTAGATTTTACTATTAGCAGTGTTTAGTTTATGTAAAAATTGAGGAGAAAGTACAGAAAGCTCCTATATAACACCTTTCCTCCCACCCTCATTCATTCCCCCACTCTATCACCTCACACCATACCCCAATCAGTTTCTCCTATTATTAACGTCTTAAATTAGTACAGTAAATTTCCACAATTGATAAAAGTTTTGGCAATTAAGAATAAATTATGATACATTGTTATTAACATCCATACTTCACATCAGGGTGTTAGTGATACTGTGGTGACCACAGCTGCCTTCCACAGTTTACATTAGGGTTCAGTCTTTGTGCTTTACATTCTGTAGCTTTTTTAAAATGTATAATGTTATGACTCTACCATTACAGTATCATAAAGGATAATTTCACCACTCTAAAAATCTCCTATACTCCATCTATCCATTCCTCCCACCCTCTCTCCCTCTGAGGCCCTGGCAATCACTGATTTTTTACTGCTTCCATAGTTTTCCTCTTCCAGAATGTCATTCCATATGTAGTCTTTTCAGACTGGATTCTTTAACTTAGCAATATGCATTGAAGGTTCTTCCATGTCTTTCCATGGTTTGAAAGTTTATTCTTTTTATCACGTCTGTTATCTGAATATACCACAACTTTTTTATCCATTTATCTCTTGAAGGACATCTTAGTTGCTCCCAAGTTTTGGCAATTATTAATAAAGATAGTATAAATGTTATTGCACAGATTTTTGTGCAGACTAGGTATTATTTTATTTGCATTGTCATTTATCAAGGAGTTTTGAATATGTGTTTATTTTGGACTTCCCTGGTGTTCCAGTGGTTAAGAACCTGCCTTGCAATGCAGGTGATGTGGGTTTGATCCCTGGTAGGGGAACTAAGATCCCATACACTGGGGAGCAACTACATCTTTGCACCACAACCACTGAATTAGTGTGCCACAACTAGAGAGTCCATGCGCCACAATGGAAGATTTGCCTGAGAAAATGAAGATCTTGTATGCTGAAACTAAGATCAATGCAGCAAAATAAACAAATATTAAAAAAAAAAAAACGGAACATGTCTATATTAAAAAGATGACTCTCTGTCACTGCTGTGCAGAAAATAGTGGTAGAGGAGGCACATGTGGAATTGAAGTTAGTAAAAAGGCTGCTAGAATAATCTAGGTGAGAAAGATTTACAGCTTGGACCAGAGTGGGGCTAAGGAGGGAAGAGAATGCATTGGGTTATATAATATGGAAGGGGAATAAATAGGACTCTCTTAAATGACCTGGATAACCATGATGGTGTGATCACTCACCTAGAGCCAGACATCCTGGAGTGTGAAGCTAAGTGGGTCTTAGGAAGTATTATTACAAGCAAAGCTAGTGGAGGTGATGGAATTCCACCTGAGCTATATTGAATACTAAAAGATGATGTTATAAAAGTGCGACACTCAATATGTCAACAAATTTATAAAACTCAGCAGTGGCCACAGGACTGGAAAAGGTCAGTTTTCATTCCAATCCCAAAGAATGCTCAAACTATGGTACAATTATACTCATTTCACAGGCTAGCAAGGAAATGCTCAAAATCCTCAAGCCAGGCATCAGTAGTACATGAACCAAGAACTTCCAGATGTACAAGCTGGATTTCGAAAAGGCAGAGGAACCAGAGATCAAATTACCAACATCAAATGGATCATAGAAAAAGCAAAGGAATTCCGAAAATAAATCTACATCTGCTTCATTGACTACAATAAAGCCTTTGATCACAACAAACTGTGGAAAATTCTTCAAGAGATGGCTTTCCTAATGGCTCACGTGGTAAAGAATCAGGCTATAAAGCAGGAGTGCATGCACGAAAGAGACTCAGGTTTAATCCCTGGGCCAGAAAGATCCCTTGGAGAAGGGAATCGCAACCCACTTCAGTATTCTTGAGGAAATTCCATGGACAAGGAGCCTGGCAGGCTAGTCATGGGATTGCAAAGAGTCAGACATGATTGAGCAACTAACATTTACCTGCCTCCTGAGAAACCTGTATGCAGGACAAGAAGCAACAGTTAGAAATGGACATGGAATGATGGACTGGTTCAAAGTAGGGAAAGGGATATGTCAAGGCTGTACATTGTCACCCTACTTATTTAACTTTTATACAGAGTACATCATGTGAAATTCTGGGCAGGATGACTCACAAACTGGAATCAAGATTGCTGGGAGAAATATCAACAAACTCAGATATTCAGATGATCCCACTCTAATGGCAGAAATCAAAGAACTAAGCCTTCTGATGAGGGTGAAAGAGAAGAGTGAAAAATATGCCTTAAAACTCAACATTCAAAAAACTAAAGTCATGGCATCTGGTTCCATCAGTTCATGACAAATAGGTGAGGAAAATGTGGAAACAGTGACAGATTTTATTTTCTTGGGCTCCAAAATCCCTTCAGACAGTGACCTACAGCCATGAAATTAAAAGATGCTTGCTCTTTGGAAGAAAAGCAATGACAAACCTAGACACTGTATTAAATAGCAGAGATGTTACTTTACCGAAAAAGGTCTGTAGAGTCAAAGCTATGGTTTTTGGTTTGTCATGTTCAGATGTAAGAGTTGGACCACAAAGAAGGGTGAGTGCTGAAGAATTAATGCTTTTGAATTGTAGTGCTGGGGAAGACTCTTGAGAGTCCCTTGGATTGCAAGGAGATCAAACAGTCAATCCTAAAGGAAATCCAGCTGGACTATTTATTGGAAAGACTGATGCTGAAGCTGAAGCTTCAATACTTCGGCCACCTGAAGCAAAGAACTGACTCACTGGAAAAGACCTTGATCCTGGGAAAGACTGAAGGTGGGAGGAGAAGGGGACGACAGAGGATAAGATTGTTGGATGGCATCACCAACTCAATGGACATGATTTTGAGCCAACTCCATTAGATAGTGAAGGACAGGGAAGCCTGATGTGCTCTATTTCATGTGGTGGCAAAGAGTCAAGCAGGATATAAGGACTGAACAACAACAATTCAAAGCCTCAGGAGAAGACGGCTAAGGATACACTGTGGACAGCTCCAACATTTGGAATTCACAAAGGAAAAGCAAATTTCGAAAGAAACAAAGGGAGGACTGGAGAGCTACAAGGGAATTTAGTGTAATGGAGCATTATAAAATCCAAATGAAAACTGGTCTGAGGAAGTTATCAATTGCAAGCTGTGTGTATTGGTTTATTCCCCCTCATTTATATTCATCCTGCTTGCTAGTTAGGAGCCATCAATAATTTTTCTTAAAGAATCACTGCTTGATTTCTTTTTTTTTTCTTTTACAGATGTTAATTCTTAAATTTATTGTAGTAATTGTTTCTGCTACAGTTTTGTTTCCCTTTACTTCATGCATTAAATTTTAAAATTCATGATCATTACTTGTTTAGTAATGGAGTAATTTAGATAAATAATTTACTTTCAGATTATAATTTTTGATTTATCAGGAACATTATATAAACTATTCATTATTATTATTTTCTAAAGAGTATATAACTTCATGTTATTCTTGACCATAACATATTTAAGAAAGTCTCTTAACTTTTTGTTTGTTTGCATTCTTTACTATTAATGTTATTACTTCTTATATTGCACTTTGGCCAGGTCATTCAGTCTTGTAAAATTTATAATTTGGGAAATTTCTGGAGACCATGCTGTAGAACACATGATCAACTTTGTAGAAATGTTTAGGTCAATGCAAAAGAAAATATATTTTATTTGTTTATGTTGTTGAGTTAGATATGTTTTATTAAATCAATACTATTGTTTTATTATTCATCTTGTATATTCTTAGTTGGATTTTTCCTACATCATCTATCAAGAACTAAAGACAATATGGAAATATTTATGGTACCATCATAATTATGTCAGCATCTATTTGTCTTTCTAATACTTTTTATTCACATTTTAAGGTATATATTATTCATCAAATAAAGTTCATGACATCCATACTTCATTTCAGATTATAACAGTTTTTCAATGTAAAGTAAATAAGATTTAATGGTTATTTACCTTGCATTTATACTCATTTAATGAAATAATGCCTTGAAATTCACACTAATATTAATTTAATGTCAAATACTTTATTCTTTTGCATTTGCCTATTAACTTTACATGGCCATTAGTGTTAATTATTCCCTATAATTTTATTCTAGGTAAAGTTTTTATACAAAGTATAGAACTGATTTTCAATTCGTTATTTCTTATTAGTGATATTTTACCTCATTTCATCTATTTTCTCAAATAATCAATGACTTTTGTCTTGTTTTACTCTTTCAGTTCTTCTTTTTTTTGGACTTCTAAGAATCTTTTCTCTTTAACTTAAAAGTTATCTTTTTACAAGCTAAAGTTTTTTCTAAGAATAGTTGAACATTATTATTTTCTAATTATTAGTACCCATTGAATTTCTTATGTGAAAAAATAAGAAAATTATGTTTAACTTCTTTCCAACAATTTTCTGTTTTAATTTTTATAATTGATCCTCTAGACCATTTTTTCCACACTTTATATCTTCTCTTTCAGTAAATCATATTATTATTTGTTATTCTATTTATGGCAAATTATTTTTTTAATGGTAAATTTATTTTATTTAGTGGTAAATTTGGTTTTAAATTTACTTCTGACCTTCCTCAAAGTGTGATCTCCCTATATTTAAGTTCTTTGTTTTCTGTTCATCTCTCATCTCAGCTTACTACTAAATTTGGGTAACTTTCCCCCCAGGAAACATAAATGTCTGAACTACTCTCAGTAATTTTTTGTTTCCTCCATGAATAACAGTTTGACTGGTGTGAAATTATTGGATTAGAACCTTTTTCCCAAGAAACTTTAACTCCATGGTCTCCTGTCCTGTTGTAGAGGAAAAGTCTGAAACATATCTGATAGTTCTTTTCATTATTATTTCTAGTTAGATGCTTCCAGGAGGTCTTTATATTTAAATTTAACCATTTCTTCAGACTACGTCTAGAGGCTTCTCTTATTGAATGTATTTTTCTGATTTATAATGAGTCCTTTTGTTTCAGTACAAGCTTTTATTGGTCAGAATCATTTTTCTCTTTTATAGGCATTATGTTTTCTGTTACACCCATTCTGATCTCCATAAGTATAACCACCTCCATAGATACTTTGCCTTTTGACACAGTTCTTCTGCATTCTAATTAAGTTTTTCAAATTTGTTCTCCAAACTGCTCAGTTTACTTTCTGATAATATTAATTCTAGTCTTATACTTTATTTTCTTATCTTTTAGTAAGAAAGGTAATTAGATCCCTATCCTATATAATTCTCCCTACCTCTTTTTCCCAATTCTTCATGCCAATATGTCATTCTCTCTTGTTTTTAACATTTAATATTATGGGTCTTTAAATTTTATTGCAAGTATAAAACACATGTTTACTTCTCTAGACAATATTTTTAAATTGTGTTCTTTTCCTTTGCATCTGCATGTTATGTTTTACTCCTTCCAGGATGAAAAATCTTTCTGTAAATACTTATTCCTAGTTTCCAGAAGCAGTTTATTTTTCTCTGATCAATCTATTGGATGTTTGGGTGAAGAGAGGAAGAGATAAGAGCAATATTTTACTGAAATGTTTAGAATTAGAATAAAAATAAAAACTGAAATAACTGAATCTACAAAGGGTATACAAATTTATGCTAAAGTAGACTGTATTTCTATATTTTCATTGAGTGAAAAGGTAGAGTTGATATTCAATGAGAAACTTAGAATATATTATGTAAAATCAATAAAAATTTGTTAAATTTAATAGCCTTTGCTTTTTCAAGATTTGAGGATACTGACACTGTCTCACATATCAAACAGCCTGTTAAATTCACAACATCATTAGGGTGTTGAGAGATAGCTCTGTTAAAACTCTTTCACAGATGGATAAAGGGAGGCTCAGCTCTGACCAGTTGCTTAAGATAACATAAGTCAATAGAGAAGCTGGGTTTAGAATCACAAAGCCTATCTAATTCATGCAGTTAAAAACAAAAATCAATGAAGGAGTTTAGTGATTTGAAAATTAAAACACCATGGTGCTATCTTTAAGAGCTGGAAGCAAAATATTGATTCATAAATCTTCTCCTTTTTATGTACTCCTATCAAATAATGAGATTGTTATTTTTCTTAGCAACAACATGTTCAGAAATGGGAAATGCTGAGCTGCATTATTCAAAAAAATTCAATTGAAAATCACATATTAATTTTGTGAATTTGTTCAAAATAATAATGATTTTGAGTATCACACAACATGAAAAATTTAACTGTCTCTAAAGTGTGACATGTACAAGGAATTCCCCTTAGAGTTCACTAGGAACAAAGCAGTATGTAGTAATAGCAATTCTAGCAATAAATGGAGTAATTAGAATGTGCTTGGTAACAGCTGACACATAATTACAGCAATCACATCAAAACTGAATGAAAATACAGGAAAGAGAATAGAGATCTGATCTTCATATTAAGAAGAAATAAAATAATAAGTTAAATCTCATGCAAGATGAAACTCCTTACTCCAAATGCACACAGGCACTCAGACCAGCCCATTCACAGATGTTTGTGGCTGGTTAACTGCTTGACTGTCCTGGGTATGAAACCTTTTGCTCCTTGGCTCTGCACGGATACAAGTTTTGGGGGAAAGGCTTGACTGGTCGGCTTCCTGTTTGTTAACACAATTTTCTAGCTCTGAGGCACGTGGTTTGCCCACGCCAATTTAATATAAATTACTTCCACAGGTGATCAGCTGTTCCTCATCTCCTTTGAAATCAGAGAAAGAAAAAAGAACTTAAACGTGAACATGTGGGATCTAAAGGGATTAAGAATCACTCTGACAGGGAGCTGTCTGATCACAGGAATGTGTTACTAATTAGACTGTGACACTGGAGAAATATTAACTGAATTGGATTGAAGTCCATGAGGGTAGATGTATATTCAGAAATGTTCTTGGCTTAACACTGCTGGTAAAAAAAAAGCGATTCTAACAATATTTTGCCCCCCAAAAGGTAGGTGTTCTACCTATAGGCACTACACAAATAATAAGCAATTATACTGGGAGAGAGAGGGGGGAAAAGACCCAGAGCTTTAAACCCTTCAGTGATGAGAAGTGATCCTGTATTTTAACATCTTGCTACTCAAAGTATGATCTGTAGACCAGTAGGATCCGCATTCACTAGAAGTTTGTCAGAAATACAGAATTAAGGCCCTACATCTGTTGAGTCAGAATCTTCATTTTAACAAGATCCAGAGATTTGTGTGACACCTGAGTTTAAGATGCACTGATTTAACAGATTCATAAACCACCAGAGGGGAAGAAATCTTGGTTAAGGTCTTATCTAATCTCTTTTTCCAAATGTGAACACGCACCAAAGTTGCATGGCTAAAAGGCAATTAAATGTCGGATAACTAATTAATGTCAGAGTTAAATCTAAATCCTAGATAGTGCCCTGTCCATGATCCATATTACTATCCTCCAAATTTCCAAATACCCCCAAAAATGAAAAAAATCTGCTCAATTAGCTTGTTTCCTAACTTCTCCCCATTCGATCCTATACTAGTATTATAGTCCTGAACTTGGTATTTTAAAAAAAAATTCTCATAAACAAATCGCCTGTCAAGGAATAAACCTGTTAACAGGGCAGACTTATGGAATGCCAAGGTTACGTATTTAAAAGATCTTCTCTCTTCCAGTCATTACTGATGCAATCAAACGTACAGTAAGAGATTGCTGGACATGATTAAATGTGTTTTATTTTAGATTGACAACTCCAGTGGGGAGGTTGAGAGAAAGGCAGGAAGACCAGGGAGAAGTTAGGAAACAAGCTAATTGAGCAGATTTTTTTCATTTTTGGGGGTATTTGGAAATTTGGAGGATAGTAATATGGATCATGGACAGGGCACTATCTAGGATTTAGATTTAACTCTGACATTAATTAGTTATCCGACATTTAATTGCCTTTTAGCCATGCAACTTTGGTGCGTGTTCACATTTGGAAAAAGAGATTAGATAAGACCTTAACCAAGATTTCTTCCCCTCTGGNGACTTCACTTTCACTTTTCACTTTCATGCATTGGAGAAGGAAATGACAACCCACTCCAGTGTTCTTGCCTGGAGAATCCCAGGGACAGGGGATCCTGGTGGGCTGCCGTCTATAGGGTCGCACAGAGTCGGACATGACTGAAGTGACGCAGCAAACATGTGTGTGGCTATTACCAGTAACATTTCCACCCCACCCCAACCCCAACACACACATACAAACATTCACTCACTGCATAACCTAGGAACCGAGAAATGGTAAGACCACTCACCATGGGAGATTTGTAGCTTTTTACCCAAGATTAGATTAATTCAACTATGATTTTCTTAATGTTTTCAGAAAAGAGGAAAAGAGAAGGAAAGTAGATTGACTGGTGATTCAAGATAAATAACAGACTTTTGATTCTCATTTCTGATTTCAAGAATAACCACATATCTACTTAGTTAGCCTTGGTCTTCTCATCTATAAAATGTAGGAAGTGGATTGATTGATTTCGTTAATGCTCAAAAATGTCTTTACTCTCTGACCATTTTGTTCATCTACTCTTCCTCTTCACTCTTCCTTTTCTAATTTGGGCACGTGCAGATTTTTACAGCAATAATAACAAGATCTAAACATTTATCATTAAAATATCCTATTATCCAAGCCTGGCCCCAGGAAAAATTCAGAGCAAGTGAGAAAGAGTCTTAAGTATCTACCATTCACATTTTCTATCCGTCTTCTCCCCATGGAACACCATCACAAAGCACCTCTGCCCTCACTCACCCCAAAAGCTTAAAGTAGCCCAATAGGGAACTCACACTAAGGGCTGAGCCATAGCATGTGATGATCTCTTTCATAAATAGGAAGTCATGTGGACTTTAAAAAAACACTGGTTTATGACAATGAGGAAGCATCAAGAATTAAGTTTAAAATTACAAGACTAGAAACTGGAAGGAGTAATGTAAAGCATTTTATTACATATTTAAATCCTGATTATTAAAGTGAGGAAAGGTTACTTCCATTACCATCAGCAAAAGATACACTGAATATCCATTGAAGAACTCTTTATAAAGAAAATTTTCTCATTGATAGCATGCCTGATACCCTGAATCTGAAACAAGTCTTTCTGGAAGGCCTACTGTCTTCTGATAGAAGATATTTAAGTATAAATAGTTCTGATAGAAAACATTTAGGCACTGAAACTATTATTCAGCAATTCTCTGCCTCTAGTGCAACTGCTGCAGCATGGTTATAGTTACGTCACAGCTGCTCATTTTGCAAGTGCATGCAAAGTCGATAGTGACTGGGATCTGTATTTGAAACAGAGATCTAAATTCTCAAACTTTGTTTTGAATTAATAACCTAAGTGAACCCAGACACAGTGCTGACATCAAAACTCTTCACTCTTTCAAGATGTACAACGTACAGAGATTCTTTCCTGAGAAAACTGCTTGTAACATATGAATCCCAATTACTATATGATAAAATTTCATGATACAGTAAGTCACCTACATATAAAACTTCAAGTTGTGAACTTTCAAAGATGCAAATGAATTGCATCCGGCAAGGAACAAGAACCTGTGTCATTAACGTCAGGGGTGAGTAAAAATTGCAGTTTGCCCTCCATCTCCTATTGCTGAGGATCTTCAGCTCTACCATCTCTCACCTACTCTCCTTCTCTCAGTCAGTAACTCTTCTTGCCTGTTCACTTAATGCCAGCCCCTGTATGCTGGCGCTTATACTGTACCACTGTACTGAAGGTACTGAACTACAAGATGAAAAATGTTTTCTTTATCTTTTGTGTTTGTTTGCTTTTTTGTATTATTTATGTGAAAAGTATAAACCTATTATAGTATAGTACTACCTAGACAACTGCATTAGTTGGGTATCTAGGCTAACTTTATTGGGCTTATGAATGTGATCATGAAATGGAACTCTTTTGTAGGTAGGGGACTTACTGTGTAAATATTCTGATCTTGAAATAATCTTTCCTATTACCTTGTCCAGCTGGACCATGTTAATTTCTCCTCCTATGTGCTCCCATAGTACTTTTTATTTTCTGATCATAACACTGAAGCTGTCTCTTATACACATCTAGATGTGTATAAGAGACAGGTATTATAGTCCTGAACTTGGTATTTTAAAAAAAAATTCTCATAAACAAATCGCCTGTCAAGGAATAAACCTGTTAACAGGGCAGACTTATGGAATGCCAAGGTTACGTATTTAAAAGATCTTCTCTCTTCCAGTCATTACTGATGCAATCAAACGTACAGTAAGAGATTGCTGGACATGATTAAATGTGTTTTATTTTAGATTGACAACTCCAGTGGGGAGGTTGAGAGAAAGGCAGGAAGACCAGGGAGGGTGGGAGGGAAGCACAGGAGTCGAGTGGTGGCGCCGCGGTGGCATGCCTGTCTGACATCACTGGCTTAACATTTGTATTTCAGTCCATCGCCTGACTAATAACGCTAGGTAGTGAAATAAAGCACCCATTCTGGAGGTAATTGTTATGTGGTGGAATATAAACAAGCCCCATTCTGCAGTATATTTACCACAGTGCATATTTACGAGTTGGGTTTAATTAAAAGTCGGGAACACTAGAGCTATTTTTTAACTAGATGCCTATTATCTAGTGTCAAATGCTTGGTTTTAATCACGCATTTTATATCATCGTGACCTAGATCACTGCCTGTGACATATGAGATAGTGTGTTGTCTTTCCTGAGAAGATGTAGCAGGGCTTGATGGATGTTTTCTCATTCCTAACCTCATTACTACTAGCTTCCCATCCATCTAATAAAACGCTATGATAGAGAGTGGGAAGGTGCTATAAATCATAATATTCCAGCCGCTTCCAGCAGATTCATTAGAAATGCTGACTATATATCTCACAAACAGAAAGTCAACACACAAAGTAGGTTGCTGCTTCTCCCCAGGATCAAGACATCCGGTTCCTTACCTCTCCCTCTCCCAGTAGAAAAAATGGTTCCTTTTAAATGTCCCCCAACCAAAAAAAAAAAAAAATCGTTTAATGAATGACTGCATAGCTTTCTGTTCTCACATGATTTACCTAATACAGAGTTGATAAATACTAGTTTTTGTCTTGTTAGGCACAATTTGATCATTATTATCCTGGTTGGTTGGAAGAGCTGTTGACTACTAAGTGTTAAGCAAACTAAATCAGTTAAGATAGATCGGATCTCAGAGCTTGGTTCATTATTGTTTTTGTCCTGAGAAAGAAAAGGACCCTGTGTCTCCTTAAGGTTGAGGTGGAATTATTGAAGAGGTAAATGAGCCCTCTGATATTACCACTTCTTCAAGGTAGTCAGGTATGATACCTTGGTAATGCCCTCAGCTCTTCCCTCTTTTTCAATCATTCATATGTTCATTTATTCAGCAAACAGGTCATGAGGACCTACCATGGGCTAAACCCTGTGTTAGATGCTAGTTTACAATCATGAATCAGACACGGCCTTCCCTCAAGAAGCTTGCACATTAAATGAAAAAATAAAGGATAATGGCAACACATTAGAGGAAGTCCTGATCCAGCCTGGGCAGGGTGGTGGTGGTGAAGGAAGGCTTCCAAGAGGATATGAAACCTAAGGTCACGAGAGGAGAGGACAGGGAAACTGTTCTAGGGAAACAGAGCAGAGCACTGCAAAGATTCAGAGCTATAAAAAGGGTATGATCCAAGTTCCACACAGCTGAGACCAAGAGGTGCAGGGAGTGAGGGGGAGGAAAAAGTTTAGATGCAGTAGAGGGCAGACCATGAAAAGTCCGGTATGCTTTATAAAGAAATTTAAGCTATTCTGAGAGCAATGGGAAACTATTAAACACTTTTAAGCAGAACAGTGACATGGCGGGTTCTCCATTTTATAAGGATCACTCTCACAATAGTGGGGGAAAAAAGGTAGGAGAGACGGGATGATGATTAAGTCGGGGAGACTACCAGAGGGTAAAGGCAGTAACAGCATGAGATGTGAGACTGGAGAAGCCTGGAAGTGGTTGAGAACTATTTATGAGTAGAGATGACAGGACTAGTGATTGATCTGATTGCCTTAACCTAGCTGGTCATCAAGTCTATTAGTTCTTTTTTCAAACTAAGCATTATACTGCTGCTGCTGCTGCTAAGTCGCTTCAGTTGTGTCCGACTCTGTGCGACCCCATAGACGGCATTAGACTGGAGAAGCCTGGAAGTGGTTGAGAACTATTTATGAGTAGAGATGACAGGACTAGTGATTGATCTGATTGCCTTAACCTAGCTGGTCATCAAGTCTATTAGTTCTTTTTTCAAACTAAGCATTATACTGCTGCTGCTGCTGCTAAGTCGCTTCAGTTGTGTCCGACTCTGTGCGACCCTATAGACGGCATCCCATCAGGCTCCACCGTCCCTGGGATTCTCCAGGCAAGAAACTGGAGTGGGTTGCCATTTCCTTCTCCAATTAAATCCTCTAATCAAATTTATAATAAAATCCAAATTACATGCCCTGGCTTCCAAAGACTTCTAAGATTCTGAACTCTGTTCTCCAAGTTTATCCTGTACCCTTTCCCCGTTATCCACTATACTCCAGCTACACTGGCCTTCTTCAGTTCCTTTATGCCAACTGTTCCTGTTGATTAAATCAGTCCCTCTTCAATAATATTCTTAAAGAGATCTTCCTTGACCAATAATCTGAAGAAACCAGCAAGTCACTATTTTTCATAAAATCTTATTTAATTTTCTGCATACCATTTCTATTTAATCATTGTACTTCACTATTTACTATATACCTACCCAAACTAGAATGTTTGCTCCATGAAAGCAAGAACCCTGTCTGCCTTATTCACTGATTATCACACAATTAGAACAGAATCAAGCACATAGCAGGTGCACAATCAATACTGATTATTGAATAAATAAAATGACTAGAACAAAATAAGAGCAGTAAGAGTGAAGAGGAAGAAAGAGGGGGTCACTTTTGCCTAGAATAATCAGTAAAGCATAATGCAAGAAGTGGCCACATTTTCAAAACACTTCAGGAGACAGAAATGAGGCAAAGGCATAAGCAAACTATGCAACGTGTTAAGAAAAAACTGAACAGCCCAGATACAGAGAGTAGGAGAAAGTGTTTTCTAGCACAGTTCTGGAAAATATGGCCAGATTAGTGCCGAAATAGGTAAAACACTTAATGCCCTGTCAGGGGCTTAGAATCCATTGAGTGGTTAATTGATGGCCACTGCAGGTGTCTGAGCAGGAAAATAACACAATCCTAATCTGTTGCATGGAAACTCGACTCTGTGTGGGTTCCTTGGCTGCCCTTCAGCACGGTTCCACTCTTACTAAGATACTTGGCTATAATTCCCTCATCGTTGTATTCTCAAATTGTTCTCCTATGCCACTAGCTTAGAATGTTTTCATATCTTCTTCCTACAGCTGAGCTCTTGATCACATCTTGAAGCATTATACAGCTACTCCCATTTGTTTCCATTGATACTGAAGACTCCACAATGATAAGCCCTGTGCTATATCGCGACTGACATCTATATCTGGGCTAATCTCTCTGGTCGCCAACCCATGTTCTACAACCTAATAAATCCTCAAAGGCCTCTTTATTCTGCAGTCTCCAGTGCCTGTCATGCACTTGATCACCACTATCTACAGCACTAGTCCTCAAACTTAAGTGAATATCTCAATCACTGAGATGCTGGGGTGTGGAGCTTGTGGCAAATGAAGAAGCCCAGCCCCTATCAGGATAAAATTTCTGATTTAGATATGATATGGTATCCATAAATAAGTCTTATAAACAAACATCCAAGATAAAGTTCAGAGCTATATCCTAGAATTCATGGATCTCTGTAATTTCTCCACTATATACCGATAGAGTGGATATCAGTAAACTGTCCTGATAATCCTGTCTGGGCGGGGTGATGGTAGTTAAGGAATGCTTTCAAAAGAAGTATGCTGTCCTGATACTCACTATAACTTACTTCTCTTCCCACATCACTTTTCTGTTGTCCTATGGCTTGGTTTCTTAATGTAAAAATGACTGATAATATCATTCCCACACCCATACTTTCAGACATATCGTTCTGTCTTTATCTTCTGCTTATCTATAGTCTATCAATATATGCAAGCTCAGTTTCCACATCTGTTAAGGAGGGTATGGAACAGATTAACTGACATCTAAGTTACATTTTAACCTCACTATTCTAAGGCTCATTTTAAATTCTACCTTTCCTTGAACCCATCCCTGATCACTTCAGCCTTCACTGACTCCTCTTTTTTAACTTGGTCAGTTTCCTTTTTTTTAACCCCCAGGCAAATAAACTATTTTATAAATAGACTCATATCAGGTCCTAGCTTGATTCTTTATTACCAATATGATATAGGGCAAGTTGTTTCATAAACTTCAGCTTCCTTATCTGTAAAATAAAAGTTTCTGTCTTGTAGAATTGTTGCAAAGATTTAAAAAGATAATCTACTTAAGGCAATTAGTAGGGCGTTTGGCGGGGAAGGCAATGGCACCCCACCCCAGTACTCTTGCCTGGAAAATCCAATGGACGGAGTAGCCTGGTGGGCTGCAGTCCATGGGGTCGCTAACAGTCGGACAGACTGAACGACTTCACTTTCACTTTTCTCTTTCATGCATTGGAGAAGGAAATGGCAACCCACTCCAGTATTCTTGCCTGGAGAATCCCAGGGATGGGGGAGCCTGGTGGGCTGCCGTCTATGGGGTCACACAGAGTCAGACACGACTGAAGTGACTTAGCAGCAGCAGCAGCAGCAGGGTGAGCCAAAAAGAAAGAAAGAATTTCCTTTTAAAAGAGAAAAATGGAAAACTTTGAAGATGTTATACTAGTGAACTTGATGTTAGAGAAATGGGTAGCCTCTAGAAGTATTGGGCACACTATTCCAAAACATAGCACCTTGGCATATAGACTATCTTAAGATGAAGGAGTCTAAGAAAATTGCAGGAGAAAGGCACCTGCCTGTCACTGTTTTTTCCCTGAAAGCAGAAATATAAATTCCATATATGAAAGGTAACTTCCCTGTACCAGGTAGCAAGGAGATATCTTTATCACCAAGGGGAAGGCTATATAAACAGACCTGATATTTCTTCACAATTTACTTCACAATTTACCCTTACCCTAAGCCCCTTTGTCTCATCAATTCCTCAAAAATTTGTTTCTTTGCCTAAAATGGATTGAAACTTCCTGCTCTGACCACTTCTTCAGGTCTTCAATCTCTTGTGAGGTCTCTCAAGTAACACATGTAAAAAATCAATAAATTTGTATGCTTTTCTCCTGTTAATTTGTCTTTGTCAGTTTAATTTTCATAGCCAGGGATCCTCAGAGAATTGATTTTTTTATTTTTTATTAAAAATGTTTTAAATTGATGTGTATTTGCTGTACAATATTATATGTTATAAGTGTACAATATAGTAAGTCACAATTTGTAAAGGTTATAGTCTATTTAGTTATTGTAAACTATTGTACACTACCATATCCTTGTAGTTTATGTTACACCTAATAGTATTCCCCTACCCCTGTATTGCCCCTCCTTGAAGGCTGTTTTTTAATATGATACCACTGCACATCTAAGAACAAGTCTCTACATTGGGTACTTATTGCTAAGTAATGAATCACCGTAAAAGTTACTGGCTTAAAATAACACTCAGTTATTATTATTCATATGTCGAGGTGTCAGCTGAGTGTGGCTAATCTAGTCCTCAACTCAGCTGGGCTTTTCTGCTTCAAGCTGCAGTGGCTAAGCAGCTCAGCTTTTCATGACAAGTCTATGAGTTGGCTGGGGCAACTATTCCACTTGGCTCCTATCCTAAGACTAAATGGCTGATCAAAGCAGTTTCTTCTTATGACAGTCAGTTCCTTATGGTATTCAAGAGTGAATGGTGGGGACTTCCCTGGAGGTCCAGTGGTTAAGACTCTGCACTGTCAATGCAGTTCAGTCCTTGGTTGGGGAACTAAGATTACACATGCCGTGGCCAAAAAATGAAAGGAAAAAAAAAATGGTGAATGGAAACAGGAGGTCTTGGAATAGAAATATTGTCAATTTCTACATGCCACTGGTTAAAGCAAATCATGTGGCCAAATGCAAAGTTAAGAGGTGGGGAAATATACTTTGCGATGATGAGACCATACCAAAGATGAGGATTCTGGGAGGATTGAAGGACTGGGGTTAGTAATTCAATGTTTCACACCATTGTTCAAGATCCACCAAATTTCTATGTCTTCCTCAAAACCTTCTAGTAGTATTTCCATCCCTAGCACTCCTCCTATCTCTAGACATGTGCTGAGATTTCATACCCTTTTAGATAACTTCCACTCAAAAGTCATCCTAGTCTAGAAATTTAGGAATATGATTCTAGATTTTTCAAAGTTGGAAGGGACTCTGAAGCTTATAATGCTCCAAATATGTTTAGATCTAAAGGAAAATGCAGACTCTAATTGAGGAAGAAAGAAACAAACAAGCCTAGCAGCGGCTATAGTGTTCTTCACTTAAACATCTCACAGACACATCAGACAAGACCATTCTGTGCTTGTGATGGAGAGAGACAAAAACAAATCCACTCTATGATCTTGTCAGCACAGACAAAAACAAAATAAGAACACAAAGCAAGCCACAAAATTGACCGTACATCTCCCTCTCTTGGCTAACTGCAGTAATTGCTACATCTTTACCAATTGCAACTTACTTATTTAATTTTGGCCCCACTGCCAGGCTTGTGGGATCCTGGTTCACTAACAAGGGATGAAACCTGGGCACCTGCAATGGCAGCTCGGAGTCCTAATCACTAGACTACCAGGAAATTCCCACCAAGTGCAATTTTAGCCCACTCTGTTCCTTTACTTTCTAATAAAATTATTGAAATATTCACTCCTACAACAGCCCACTGCTTTCTGACAGTATTCATCCAGAACAAGCCTTTCTATCTTTGAACCTTCCCCAAATCACCCAACACGGTCCTAAATCCTGTAATTTCCAGTCCACCTGCTCTCACTGATGCACTTCTCACCTCCCAGCCCCACATGGTGTGTGGAATCCACAATACTGTAACAAATACCAACAAATCCATTTTCAACTACAAGTGGGCTTTTGCTGGTGGCCTTCAACATGGTCACAGGCAAGCCAGACCCCACTATCAGCCTCCAGCGCTCACTCCCACCCACATCAAATTTGGCCCCAGACTTTCAGTTCCTCAGATACAGCAAAATCTCTCAGTATCTAAAGCCAAGAGGAACTTCCCACAGATTTCTCAGAACAAAAATTGAAACAAAAAGTATTCTTTGTTCATGATGTATCTATAATTTTTCAGTGATCAAGTATTCACAGAAGGGAACAGTCACTCCATTGTGCATTTCATGCTCACATTCCGTCCTCCTTCCTACATCTTTAACTCAAATCTTAATGGGTAATTTTCCAAAGAAACTCATACAAGAACTTGGAGAATTCTGGTGTTCCCTCCATTGTTCTATAAACAAGGTTTTGTATTTCTCCCCCTCTTTTCATAAGAGAGTAGCATGGAAGGCCTTGTATTTCTTATAAAACCTCTCTGTGAAAACCTCAAAGTAAAATCAGACCAATAATGAATTCATGATTGTTGATTGATTGCTTAGACGCTAAGCTGTGTCCAACTCTTTACAACTCTATGGACTGTAACCCACCAGGCTTCTCTGTCCACGGGATTTCCCAAGCAAGAATACTGGAGTGAGTTGCCATTTCCTTCTCCAGGGGATCTTCCCAAACCAGCAATTGAACCCATGTCTCCTGTATCGGCAGGTGGATTCTTTGCTGCTGAGCCACCAGGAAAGCCCTGATGAATTCATAGCCTGCTTCTAACATTCTCTCATGTTTTCTATAGCCTGTCCTCCAGAGGGTGAATGGAGCCCTTCTTTGGAGGACTTTATCCCACCAAGTAATAGAAAGAGAGGGTGAGTTGGGAGGGGATTCTGGGAACTACTCAGAGTGGCTCATGTAACCCCAACTCCTTCCTTATATCCTCTTATTTATCCCTTGCACAATTCAGCCTCACTATATTGGCTCCCATACATTTGCTTCCTGAGTCTCTTTGTTCTAGGAACTTTCTGTTTCAAAAGTATTTCCAGGAATATGACTCAGAGATGTCACCCCTCAACCAGTCCTCAGACTCTTGCTGCAGGGGAACACATTTAACCTTACTCCACCCCCAGGAATGCTGCCCTTCTAACATAAAAATCTATCACATCTTCCTCGGGCTTCTTCAGTTCCTTTCTACTCACCCTTTACATACACAAATCTGTTGTACTATAATGCACATAATTTTTTTCTTCTAGTTTTATTGAGATCTAATTCACACAGAGCACTGTATATGTTTTAGGTGTACAGCATAATGATTCGACTTAAATACATCAGGAAATGATTACCAAGATAAATTTAGTGAACATCCATCATCACATACAAATACAAAATAAAAGAAAAAGGGAAAAAGGTTTCTTTCCTTGTGATGAAAACGGTTAAGACTGACTTTATTTACAACTTTCATATGCAGCATACAGCAGTATTAATTATATTTATCATGTTGTACATTATATCCCTAGTGCTTATTTATCTTAAAACTGGAAGTTTGTACCGTTTGATCACCTTCATTCAATTCCCCCTTCGCCCTACCCCTCCACTTCTGGTAACCACAAATCTATCTCTTTTTCTATGAGTTGGTTCATTTGTTTGTTTTGAAGCATAACTGACCTACAACCTAACAAGCATGTTAGTCCATGCTGCATAGCATAGTGATTTGATATTTCTGTATATTACAAAGTGATCACTGCACAATGCACATGAACTTAATACAGGCTTAATAAATGGGGGAATTGTATCAGCTTTATAATGTCAACATATCATTAGATCACATCTAATTATTACCAGCATGCCAATAGTGTGTGCCCTGAGAAAAAGTAGCTGGTCACAAAGTTCATGACAAGCCACAGGATATGGTGCTACGCATCATGTGCCTGTGTCCCCCAGCCCTTTGTCTTAGCTCAGTTTAGCCACACGCGAAAGACATAAGCCCAAGACCCTGAGCCAGAACCATCACTCAGGGCGTCTCCACAATTTGTGCAGAGCCAGCAGCTGCCTCTTCACCTATAGCGTCCATGTAAAGAACAGGATACAGCGCCTGTGGACCAGCAGCAGCCAGCATGGAGAAACCTGGTTCCAGTCCAGACCTAAATCAGAATCTGTTTTTAATAAGATCCTCCAGTGAAGCATATGCTCACTTAAAGTTAGAGAAGTGCTGCTTTGGGCGGGATGGGAATGGGGAGGGGTTGTAATAGCATTAATAAATCATCTGAGATGTTTGACTATGAAAACTGTACTTAGAGGCTATTAAAGGAGTGGGGAGAATNTATGCTCACTTAAAGTTAGAGAAGTGCTGCTTTGGGCGGGATGGGAATGGGGAGGGGTTGTAATAGCATTAATAAATCATCTGAGATGTTTGACTATGAAAACTGTACTTAGAGGCTATTAAAGGAGTGGGGAGAATATGTGATGGGAACACAGAAAATCAAAGAAAAGAAATAAGATCAATCATTTAACTCCCTCCCTTCTCCATCTCCCCCAAACACACACAAAAAAGTTGTACAGGAAAATAAAAGTAATTACATACGAAACTTGGTTTCATAAAAATATAGTCACAGAACGCTGATATAGGAAACATTGAACAAAAATGGCATACTTCTATTGGTGATATAAAAGAATGGTGTTAGGGCTCTCCAGAGAAACAGGACCAATAGGATACATATTTAAGAAGGTTTATTAAGAAGGATAGGCTCATGTAATTATAAAGGCAAAGAAGTCCCACAGTCTGCCCTTTGTAACCTGGAGGTCCAGAAAAACTGGTGGCATAGTTCTGGTCCAAGCATGCAGACCCGAGTGTAGTTTGGACCTGGTGTAGTTCTGGTCCAAACATGCAGGGGAGACAGTGCTGTAAGGCCAGGCAGAGTCCAAATGCCAGAGAACCAGAAGTGCCGACATTTGACAGCAGGACCTGGAAGTTTTGGATCAGACAAAGAGCAAATTCACCCTTTCTGCGTCTTTTTGTTCTATTCAGTCCCTCAAGGGACTGGATGATACCCACCTGCATTAGTGAGAGCAATTTCCTCACTTACTAATGCAAAGGCTTCTCTCTTCAGGCAACATCCTCACAAACACAGCCAGAAATAACATTTTACCAGTTACCTGGTAGTCCTTAGCCCAATCAAGCTGACACATGAAATCAACCATCACAAGAACTATATCATCACTGACCATACTAGAGCATCAAAAAGTAATATCTAAAAATTAATTCATCAAGAAATAGCAACATAAATTGCTCCTCTTGAGAATACTTAGATAAATGCCAGATAAAGCAACAAAGCATTTGAAGAGGCTATTTCTAGGGAAGGAGGACACATAGGGTGAGACTGGTGCTATTCTTATAAGCCCTTTATACTATTAAAAAAAAAAAAAAAGCTTTGTATGAATGACCTTGACAGAATAGAAACTGACTGACTGACTGGGGGTTTTTTTTTTTTTTTTAAATGCTAGTGGTTACCTCAGTAAAATGCAGTTGGAGGTCAAGTAAGACAAGGGTGAGAGTAATCATTGGCTCTGACTAGTTTATAATATCGGGAAATTTGAATGGCATGTGACAAAAGTGGAGTGGGATGGGGAGAAGCCCTTATATTTTTGCATTCAATTTGCTCTTATACAGAGCACATCACATTCTTCAGCCCAGATGGTTTCATGTCTAAAAGAAAGAGTTTATGCGTCTAGTCTCCAGAACAGCAGGAAATTGCTCATAGCAGCCCCACACCACAAAGGCACCCACAAACAATGGGAGTCATGACAGGTGGGGGCATCTAGAATCTTTGTTCACTGATGGAGCCTGGAAAATTCAGAGATCCTGTGCAGTGCTGTTGGTTTCTGTCCAAATGACTCAGATATTATCCAACCAGAACCTTGGCCGCCACATAATAGCTTGAGTTCTATGTACCATTTGCTGTCTATTTCCTGGCTCCTTCCCTTCAGTCTAGTTCTCTTAGGTGAAAATAAAAGTTCTTTCCCCTCCCCTCTTCCCAAATTATCAAGAGCAAGGCAGAGAAGTCTAATCAGGATGAATTAAGGAGAGGAAACATTATCAGTGATATTTGTGAAAGTTAAGCACAAACGAAAGCTGAAAATGAGGCAGGTACATCTCAAACTAGGAAAGCCAAGGACTGGTTGGTGTGATTTAAACTGCAAATTCTACTTCTGTCTATGTGCTGATAAGAGGTCAGAGAGTATGAACTCATAGAGCTCAGTTTAGGAGGGGAATAGAGACTTGGAAACAAAAGACAAAAATAAATGCATGTGCATCTCAGAGTAGGCTTCAGGTCACGTTCCTGACAGCAAAGAGGGACCAGGAAGTGGTCCATGTCACAGGATAGATCTGGCGCATCTTCCTGGAGAGTCAATTTCATCTGGAGGGGGTAAAGTCTAGTCAGAGTCACATTTCTTTTGAAATTTCACAGTTAATGCAGTAAAATGTTTTAATTTACCTTAAATGTTATAGATAAGACTGAAGACTTTAGAAGTGTTTCTCATGTGAGCTAGCCAGTGCTGGGAGACTAGGGAAAAAAGGCGAAGAGAAAGGAAGCAGGAAGGCCACTAGATCTTACAGCATTTTCTTGGCCAGATTAAGGTGCTTGAACTGGATGCTGGGGTCACTAAGCAGTCATGTAGACATTTTTAAGCAAAAAGTGACAAGATCAGATTTGTATTTGAGAAAATTCATTCTCCCGGCACTCGGGCATATCCACTGAAGCAAATATCTTTTTCTTTTCTTTTCTCTTTTTTGAGCAGTTCACTTTTGCTGGTCTTGATCACAGTCTCAATTAAAAGGCAAAGAATAAATGAGTGGTGAAGGGTTTTTGCCACAAATATAATACAAAGCTGATGTTTTCAACTTTTAAAAAAATTCACACATATTGATTTAAAAAAAGGCACCAGACTCTGTCAAAAGAGGCAATTACTTGAAAAGTTTACTTCCAGAATACATTAAAATATATAAATATGAAAAATGACCAACATAACTATCATATAAATGCATAATAAAGCAATAATTTGGTCAGTTTCATCTAGCCCATTAGTGATGATGAGGAAGAATAGACCTCAGTGCTGGTGAGAAGGACATTTCCATTGATGGTGTGATTGGATTGACATTTCAGGAAGAAGCTTTGACAATATGTTCATACCCTTTGGCCTAAAGATGGTATTTCTGGGAATTCAGCAGAAAGTGTATCAGTAAGTTAACAAAGATGTGGACAAAGACTTGTGTATAAACTGCACTATTTATAACAGGTAAAAAACCCAAGATGTGCCATGATCTCAGGAACCTTCAATATGATATAATATAGCTATTAACAATGTTTCAAATTACATAAAAGCGTTAGTCACTCAGTCATGTCTGACTCTTTATGACCCAATGGACTGTAGACTGCCAGGCTCCCCTGTCCATGTGATTCTCCAGGCAAGAATACTGGAGTGGGTAGCCATTACCTTTTCCAAGGGATCTTCCCAACCCAGGAAATGAACCCTGATCTCTTGCATTGCAAGCAAATTCTTTATGGTCTGTGCCACCAGGAAGCCCAAATTATATAAAAGTATATCAAATTATATAAATCATCAGTTCTATTACATCTATCATTACTTGCTGACTACCTTAAAAAATACATATCTTTAAAATGTTTTCTGTAACAATAAGGGGTTTAACCCAAAACAGGGAGTTGTAGGCCTCATAAATTGCTTTTAGGGAGGTAGCTTTGCAGAGAGGCAACTCTGGGCCCTGAAAACTGAATCATACCCATGCATTCTTAGCCTATTTTTAGTTTTCAGCTCATATAAATAATAATAGAATAACAACTCCCCCTCTTCTAAATCCCTATTATATGCTAAGCACTGCTGCTGCTGCTGCTGCTGCTAAGTCACTTTAGTCGCGTCCGACTCTGTGCGACCCCATAGATGGCAGCCCACCAGGCTCCTCCATCCCTGGGACTCTCCAGGCAAGAACACTGGAGTGGGTTGCCATGTCCTTCTCCAATGCATGAAAGTGAAGAGTGAAAGTGAAGTCGCTCAGTTGTGTCCGACTCTTAGCAACCCCATGGACTACAGCCTATCAGGCTCCTCCACCCATGGGATTTTCCAGGCAAGAATACGGGAGTGGGTCGCCATTGCCTTCTTAATCTCATTTAATCCTTGCACCACTACTCCAAAGAAGGTATTATTAACAATATTTCCATTTTAGAGATTTAAAAAGTGAGGCTTGGAGATGGCCCAAAGCTTTGCATCTTATTTTAGTGTTTTCTTAAATCTTCTTTCTTTTTCCCTCTGTCCCCTTCTGTAAACAGGTTATCAATGCATAGCCTAATTTCTAAGCTGAAAACTACAAATTCACAGACCCTTCTCCTCTCTGGAACTTTTTTTTTCCCCAAAGAAAATACATCAGGGATGAGGAGGGAGTGTGTTGGACTGGAAGGGTGGGGGGAGGCAGGCTTTCCTGAGAGTACTTCCCCCTTCCTTCTCCTTTAACTTTTGCCAATGGGGCCACAACCAGCTTTCTCATTTGGTAGCAGAAGCTTGTTGGTGCCTTTTCCTCCAACATCAGAGGTCAGTATCTGGGACTGTTCTCACCCCTGAGAGAGCCAGCAGCCAGAGTCATTTTCTTTTTCCTGGGCTTCTTCCTCCCTAGTCCCAGGCACTCTACTCTTCAAGCCCTTTAGCTCTCTTCAGCTCCCCTTTCTTGTTGTCTCCTCCAGCCTTTCTTCTTTCCTGCTCCTGCTTATTTCCCCGGTCTCCATCTCTGCCTCCATCACTGTATCTTTATTATAATTGCTAAAAGCAGATGTCAAATTATTGTATTTGAAAGAAGAGATTTTCTGACACAGTAGTTCCAAGACTTGTCTATTTATAATACACGAAACCCGTTAATGGGTACTATGCATCACAATTGCCTTCTCCTAAGACTCTCTTGGGGGTTTAGGGCCCAATTTGCTGTTTTGTACAGACAAGATTGACTAACCTTAGGGTGGTAGGTGGATGTGTGCTGACGGCAGCCGGGACTGAAGGCAAGAAGGAAGCTTAAGGTGCAAATGATGCTTTCCAAGCTGAAAAGAACTCCTGGGAGGGCACAGGAGCACGGTGTCTCAACAACCCCTAGTTATTGCCTATTCTTTCATCTCTCCTAGGCTGAAGATCCCGACAAACTCGAGCCCACCAGCATCTTGCTGCCCAGAAAGGTTGGAGATGGCAGTCTTTCCAAACTCCTGCCTCCTGGGGTGTCTACTCATTTTCATTGTCCTCCAGCTGCCCAAGCTGGATTCTGGTAGGTCCAGAAACCATCAGACTTGTTCCCCAAAACCCTTTTAGGCTGGAAGGGGTTGGCAGGCCTAGACTAGGAAATAAGTAGGAAGAGGGTTTGAGCTGAGTAGAGAAGGAGCCGCGTATTATCTTTCTGGGTGGAACTTTGTTTCAATGATGTCCTGCCTTTTTCTCTCAATTATAGGATAATTTCTAGCCTACAAGCTTGAAATTTCTCAGTAATTTTAAGCAATCCCATTTGGTTGTCCTTAGTGACTTTCCCAAGGGCCCAGATGGATTCCCTGGAGCTGTAGTGGGAGAATGCCCTTCAGTGGGATCCTCCTCTGTATCAGTCCTCAACTCCCACCTCCACATTCCCTCCGACCCTCCTGGTGTTTTGATAGCTCGCTTTGACGTGATCGGACCCCGGGAGCCCATCCTGGCGATGTTGGGTGAAGATGCAGAGCTGCCCTGTCGCCTCTCCCCCAACGTGAGCGCCGAGGGCATGGAGCTGCGCTGGTTCCGGGAGAAGGTCTCTCCTGCAGTGTTCGTGAGCCGCGAAGGGCGAGAGCAGGAGGAAGAGGAGATGGCTGAATACCGGGGAAGAGTGTCGCTGGTGGAGGACCACATCGCAGAGGGCAGCGTCGCTGTGAGGATACAGGAGGTCAAAGCCTCTGATGATGGGGAGTACCGATGCTTTTTCAGGCAGGACGAAAACTACGAAGAGGCCATCGTGCATCTGAAGGTGGCTGGTGAGTGGACAGGTTTTGATTTTCTCCGGTGACTCCATGCGAGATAATATTTTCCTGTGGCTCTGTTTCTTTGGAAACCCTCTGACTTGTTTCCCAAATTCCTTTTAGGCTGGAAGGGATTGGCAGGCTTAGAGTAGGAGATAAGTAGGAAGAGAGTTTGAGCTGAGTAGACAGGGAGCAGCGAATAATCTTTCTCCTTGGAACTTTGTTTCCATGATGTCCTGCTTTTTTTCTCTCAGTTATAGGATAATCATTTCCCCATGTTAATAATTTAATAAATGTAAGATGTAATGACTGTATAACATTCTCTTTTATTCAGTTCAGTTCAGTTCAGTCGTTCAGTCGTGTCCGACTCTTTGCGACCCCATGAATTGCAGCACGCCAGGCCTCCCTGTCCATCACCAACACCCAGAGTTCACTCAGACTCGCATCCATCGAGTCAGTGATACCATCCAGCCATCTCATCCTTGGTTGTCCCCTTCTTCTCCTGCCCCCAATCCCTCCCAACATCAAAGTCTTTTCCAATGAGTCAACTCTTCACATGAGGTGGCCAAAGTACTGGAGTTTCAGCTTTAGCATCATTCCTTCCAAAGAANTACCATCCAGCCATCTCATCCTTGGTTGTCCCCTTCTTCTCCTGCCCCCAATCCCTCCCAACATCAAAGTCTTTTCCAATGAGTCAACTCTTCACATGAGGTGGCCAAAGTACTGGAGTTTCAGCTTTAGCATCATTCCTTCCAAAGAACACCCAGGGCTGATCTCCTTCAGAATGGACCGGTTGGATCTCCTTGCAGTCCAAGGGACTCTCAAGAGTCTTCTCCAGCACCACATTTCAAAAGCATCAATTCTTCAGCGCTCAGCCTTCTTCACAGTCCAACTCTCACATCGATACACTGACCACTGGAAAAACCATAGCCTTGACTAGACGGACCTTAGTTGGCAAAGTAATATCTCTGCTTTTGATTAGTGCATCATAATTTGCTTGGTCAAAGCCCAGAACTGAGCATTTAAGTTGTGTCTGTTTTTCATCATTTATAGTAAGGCTGTAGTGAGAAATCCCAATGTTCACTTGGTGGATTAGTACCCAAAGACTGATTTTGTGAGATTGTAGAGCATGGTGGCTTGTTAAGGGTCTTGACCTACCTAGAAAATTTTTGGTTTTGTTTCTGTTTTTGCTTCAAACCAGAATTCAGAGTGAACTCTAAGGAAATGGTACACACTGAGGAACAAAGTATATTTTGAGGTCTGCCTTCCCCACCTGGCACCAAGCAAATTTCTTTCTGAGCTACATTTCCTACTGTAAAACCTGCCGAACAAGATTTTGCAAGAATGAGATTAAAAAAAAAATCAATATAGGAATTCCCTGGTGGTTTGGCGCTTCCACTGCAGGGGGCATTGATCAGGAAACTAAGATCCCTCATGCTTGGAATATGAGAAACTGCTTTGTCAATTCTAAAAGCATTATATACTTGTAAAATATTGCTGTGCAATATATATTGCTTTTTATGCATATATTCAAGTAAAGATGAAGTTTGAAAAATACATGGGTGAAATGTGGGTCCCTGTTTCATAACAGGGTGTCCCACATGGCAATATCATATATAACTCATCTTTCCTTTTTAAGGAAGTGTCTTAAAGATTGGTTATAAAGCCCTAGAGATTTGAGAGCATAAAGCTGTCATTGTTACCTTTTATGAATGATAGACACCTTTGAGAATCTGCTGAAAATGGTGGCCTTTTTCATGAAAAGAATACACATTCTCATATATATATACACAACTTGGAATATGACTTTAAGCCAGTAGTTGTTTCATCTCTGATAAGATGTCTTCTTTTATGGATACCTCAGTTCCTTTGTGTAGTAAAACATGGAGATGGGTCCCTCTCATTCCCAGTTCCTCTGGGCTTCTCTTTCTCAAATAATATAGCCCTATGATTATAAGGCTCCCAGAAGAGTGTCCACTAAAGGAGTAAGGTGCCTTCTTTCTCCATAGCTCTGGGCTCTGATCCTCACATCAGTATGAAAGTTCAAGAGAGTGGAGAGATCCTGCTGGAGTGTACCTCAGCGAGATGGTACCCAGAGCCCCAAGTACAGTGGCGAACTCACAAGGGAGAAGAGTTTCCATCCATGTCAGAGTCCAGGAATCCTGATGAAGAAGGTTTGTTTACTGTGAGAGCTTCAGTGATCATCAGGGACACCTCTATGAAGAATGTGTCCTGCTGTATCCGGAACCTCCTTCTTGGCCAGGAGAAAGAAGTAGAGATTTCCATACCAGGTCAGTAAAACAGGTGCTAGGTTCCTTTTTGACACAGTTTCAGGGCAACATCACATGGGACATCTGTCCAGGTACAACCTCCTGGCAGACTTGTCTATTTTTCTTACCTTAAACTTTCCCCACCTAAACTCCTGCCCGCTGAGCCCCACCAACTTCACTAGAGATTCTGAAGGCATAAGTTTTATACCTAGATCTCACAGACATTCCAGATTTTCCAACTTAGAAGATATATCTTGGATACGGAAGTCTTCCAGATTTTCTTAGGAGATATATCTTGGAAAAGCTTTGCCTCTGAAGGGTGTGGTCTTCCTGATTCAGAGCCTTCTGCTGCTACTGCTAAGTCACTTCAGTCGTGTCCGACTCTGTGTGACCCCATAGACGGCAGCCCACCAGGCTCCCCCATCCCTGGGATTCTCCAGGCAAGAATACTGGAGTGGGTTGCCATTTCCTTCTCCAATGCATGAAAGAGAAAAGTGAAAGTGAAGTCGCTCAGTCTGTCCGACTGTTAGCGACCCCATGGACTGCAGCCCACCAGGCTACTCCGTCCATTGGATTTTCCAGGCAAGAGTACTGGGGTGGGGTGCCATTGCCTTCCCCGTCAGAGCCTTCTGGATCTAGCTAAATCAGGTCTCCTCTTTCCACCCTTACCTCCCCCTCCTCCCTATCCCATACTAGAGCTCCAAGTTTCCAGAGTCTTCACACTCTACCTCTGGTTCAGCAAGGAACTTTTCTTTATTCTTGGGTCATGGAGTCTCCTTCTGTTGCACACAGAAGTGATATTTCCCCTTCCTTATTTACTTCCCTCATCCCCTTGGCTCCTATCCTGCATTGATGGCTACAGAGAAATTTCCATGATAACATGAACTGGCCCATTATATTCTTTATTCCACAGGTCCTGTCCCCAGATGACTCTTCTTCATCTTCATTCCTCTCTTTCTCTGCCCTCTCTTACCTAAGACCAAAATTTATCTGAAAACCTCAGAGTGATATTGGAGGGACTCTTGCCATGGGAGGAATGTGAGAGGTTCAAGTCATCGTCTCTTCCAGCCCCCTTTGGAATCAGGAGAGGAGCTAGATTTGCTCTGAGTTTCTCAACAAATGTCCTTCTTGGGGATTTTGTTCTAGCCTCCTTCTTCCCAAGGCTGACTCCCTGGATGGTGGCTGTGGCTGTCATTTTGGTGGTCCTAGGACTTCTCACAATTGGGTCCATATTTTTCACTTGGAGACTATACAAAGAAAGATCCAGACAGAGGAGGAATGAATTCAGTTCTAAAGGTAAGTCATAGAATCCCAGTCTACTTGTCAGAAGTGCTTCCACGTGAGGTTGTACCCAAGTCCTTTAGAATGACTGCCAATGGGAAGATAATTGATTCCAGAATTCTAAAAATCAGAGGGGATTATAAAGCTCCTGAATTCAGTGGCACCCAATATGAAGAATAACAGAGGTTTGGGTATAAGATGAGTCAAAAGCAATTCTAACTGAGATAATAGACCTGATGTTTATTCATTATTAACCTTCAGACTCTATCCTTACTTTTAATTCAGTAATGATTAAAGATCTGATACCAAATGAGTAGGAACTTCCTGCATATTTCTTAGAAAACAAAACAAAATCCTTGTTCTTCATTTGTTGATAATGCCTCAATAATCAGGTAGTCATGAATTAAATAGTTTCTCCTTTATACGTTTCTCACACCTGTTTTGTTCCCTCCCTCACACCCAGGCTAGAAGGTCATTAAGGTATTTCTGTTTGTTTTCCAGAGAAACTCCTGGAAGAGCTCAGTAAGTTCTATGTTCTTTGTCTTTTTACATCCACAAAGTTGTCTCTCTCTTATTATAAAACATGTCAATAACACTCTTTCCCCCTCCCCCACCCTCTCTCACTACAGAATGGAAAAAGGCTACATTGCATGCAGGTCAGTGACTCTGAATATCTTAAGGGCTCTGAGGCGCTACCCTGGAGGTATTCAAAGTCCTCCAATACTTGGAAATAAAAACCACGAATATATAGAGGGGAAGTGAAAGTGAAGTCGCTCAGTTGTGTCTGACTCTTTGCGACGCCATGAACTGTAGGCCTACCAGGCTCCCCTGTCCATGGGATTTTCCAGGCAAGGGTACTGGAGTGGGTTGCCATTTCCTTCTCNAGTCCTCCAATACTTGGAAATAAAAACCACGAATATATAGAGGGGAAGTGAAAGTGAAGTCGCTCAGTTGTGTCTGACTCTTTGCGACGCCATGAACTGTAGGCCTACCAGGCTCCCCTGTCCATGGGATTTTCCAGGCAAGGGTACTGGAGTGGGTTGCCATTTCCTTCTCCAGGGGATTTTCCCAACCCAGGGATCGAACCCAAGTCTACTCACATTGTGGGCAGATGCTTTGCCATCTGAGCCATCAGGGAAACCTATATAGAGGGGAAAGATGATGGCAAATGGCCTCAACATTATCCTTGAGGCACATAAAGGGCCCTTGGAAGATGGCTAGAAGGCAAGTCCCCTCTGACAGGGTCCCATGGGGTACATCACCCTATGGCTGTGGATGGAAGAGGGAAAAGAGACAGCTGAGCAGGCCAAGCAGTTCCCTTCCTGAGGAGACCTGTCAACTGCTAGAGCAGGTCTCCACTTCTTCAGAGAAGAAAGGATGGTTCTTTCAATCTGTGACATTCACTGATAATCCGACTCACTTTCTCTCTGTCTCTAGTGGATGTGACTCTGGATCCAGATACTGCCCACCCCCACCTCTTTCTGTATGAAGATTCAAAATCTGTCCGACTGGAAGATTCACGTCAGAAACTTCCCGAGAAACCAGAAAGATTTGACTCCTGGCCCTGTGTGATGGGTCGTGAGGCCTTCACCTCAGGGAGACATTACTGGGAGGTGGAGGTGGGAGACAGGACGGACTGGGCAATTGGGGTGTGTAGGGAGAACGTGATGAAGAAAGGATTTGACCCCATGACTCCCGAGAATGGGTTCTGGGCTGTGGAGCTGTATGGAAATGGGTACTGGGCTCTCACCCCACTGCGGACCCCTCTGCCACTGGCCGGACCCCCCCGCCGGGTTGGGGTCTTCCTTGACTATGAATCCGGAGACATCTTCTTCTACAACATGACTGATGGATCCCATATCTATACTTTCTCCAAGGCCTCTTTCTCTGGTCCCCTCCGGCCCTTCTTCTGCTTGTGGTCCTGTGGTAAAAAGCCCCTGACTATCTGCCCGATCACTGATGGGCTTGAGGGAGTCATGATAGTTGCTGATGCCAAGGACATCTCGAAGGAGATTCCACTGTCCCCCATGGGGGAGGACTCTGCCTCCGGGGATATAGAAACCCTCCATTCTAAACTAATCCCTCTCCAGCCCAGCCAAGGGGTACCTTAAGAAATACTCCAGGTCAGCTCTTTCCCTCTACTCTAACCCCCTCTTCCACCACTACCAGGGCTTCATCTGCCAGATTTACTCAGCCCCTGTTTCTTCCTGTTGGGTAAGGATTAATTAATCTTGAGAAGGCTGTGTTGCTGCTGATAGAGTGTGAGGAATAGGCCCTTCCTAATCTGTTTCTGTAACAATAGTCACGAACCTCATTCCATAGTTCATCAGGAACTCTGTCTATCAGATCTAGGCCCTTAAATCTATTTCTCACTTCCACTGTATAATCAAAAGGGATTTGATTTAGGTCATACCTGAATGGTCTAGCGGTTTTCCCTACTTTCTTCAATTTAAGTCTGAATTTGGAAATAAGGAGTTCATGATCTGAGCCACAGTCAGCTCCTGGTCTTGTTTTTGTTGACTGTATAGAGCTTCTCCATCTTTGGCTGCAAAGAATACAATCAATCTGATTTCGGTGGTGACCATCTGGTGATGTCCATGTGTAGAGTCTTCTCTTGTGTTGCTGCAAGAGGGTGTTTGCTATGACCAGTGCATTTTCTTGGCAAAACTCTATTAGTCTTTGCCCTGCTTCATTCCACATTCCAAGGCCAAATTTGCCTGTTACTCC
>SJYX01001091.1:0-12401 GCA_006410675.1 Oreotragus oreotragus | reverse complement strand
AGAAGACTCTTGAGAGTCCCTTGGACTGCAAGGAGATCCAACCAGTCCATTCTGAAGGAGATCAACCCTGGGATTTCTTTGGAAGGAATGATGCTAAAGCTGAAACTCCAGTACTTTGGCCACCTCATGCGAAGAGCTGACTCATTGGAAAAGACTCTGATGCTGGGAGGGATTGGGGGCAGGAGGAGAAGGGGACGACCGAGGATGAGATGGCTGGATGGCATCACGGACTCGATGGACGTGAGTCTGAGTGAACTCTGGGAGATGGTGATGGATAGGGAGGCCTGGCGTGCTGCGATTCATGGCGTCGCAAAGAGTCGGACACGACTGAGCGACTGAACTGAACTGAACTGAACAATAGTCAAGGGGCAGGGAAGTGACTCAGATTGCCTCCTGTGGTCTCCCATCCCAGAGGCCAAATCCTCTAGGGAGGGAATTGCAGTTCAGGGATCAAGATGGAGGTAGGTCGGCATAGGGTTATGACAGAAAAATCTTGGTGTCCAGGATAGGGGTATATAGAGGAACAGGTTTTAAGTAAGCAGAAAACCCAAAGGGTTCTGGGAAGGGAAAACCGGTGGCCGAAATCCCATAAAGGAACTTGGAGGGCACATCATGATAGAGGAAAATGAGGTGAACTTAGGCAGTGATAAACATCTGACTTGTTCCTAGAGCTTTAAGGCCCGTATCTCAGATTTTCTAAGTCATTCCTACAGGGTGGATCTGAACAGTTGGCAAGGGGAGTAAAGAAGGTGAGGAGGTCAGATAGAATGAAAGAGGAGAGAATTTTAAACAAAATGCAAAGGGCTCTTTCCAACCTCACTTTGTTGATTCCACAAGTTGCTGGTTCTCTGTTTCCTTTTGATCTAGAATCTCTCCACTTTAGAGGCATTTTCAGGCATCATCTTTCAGTGATATCACCACTTTATTGGCTGTTGTCTCATGGCCAATGGTCACGTATCACCAACATATGGTTTAAAACTGCTCAACCACACCTTTAATTAGCTTTAACCACCATCCACTTCCATACTGAGCCACAAATCACTCTCTCCCCATCCAGCTTTCCTACATGCTGCTCTCTTCAGGGTCCCCTGAAAGCTGCATCATTGTACTCAGCACAGCTAGATTGACTGCACTTATTTGTATTTGCATTTTCCTGTATATGTTTGTCTTGTCCAGGCTCCCACCTTCCATTTCCATTGGGTTTTCCAGGATCAATGTCGTCCATGGTCTTAACCTAATAAATAAGTCTGATTGTTGAAAACAGCTTCTGCACCTCCCCTTCTTTATCCAATAAATGGAACTGACACAAAACAGAGAGAAGAAACCTGCATGGAAATGGGTCAAAGCACTATGGTTCTGTTTATCCAAGACCCATCCCGAGATCTGCTGGCAGTAGGCTCACCAGGGCAGGCAGCACAGGACTTCCTGTCCCAGGAAGGGCCAGCTACTTACAAAAAGGCCACAGTGCCAGTAGCTACCCACCCTTAGCCTCTGGAGGAAATATTTGGTGATGCCTCATAACTAGAAAAACAAACAAACTTGGGTGATCCTCCTTTCCTTGCCCCTTCCTCAAGCTGTATTCACCCTATCCTACATTGGACTCCTGAGAGAAGACCACCATTTACCTCTGGTTTCAAAGTATTCATTTATGTTCAAATTGTACTTTTAGAAAGTAAAAGTTTTTTTTAAAGTCCAAACTTCTTTAAAAGATACTTGAGAATCTTAAGTAGTTGTTTTGCCAGTTTAATGTACTATGGGTATAGAGAAATAGTCAGAGGTTTCAGTTAGCTCTGTGAGTGCTCTCACCTTCCTATTTCTTCATGATCTTCAAGGAAAATGGTTACCAAACACAGCATTGAGCTGGCAGTAGATTCTGAACTTATGTGATAAGCCTTGCAGCTCTCTTTCCATCGCAGCTCTCTTTCCATCTGGCACCAGATACCAGTGCCTGAAGGAGGAAATTAACAGTCTTGGTAGCTCTGGCTTTATTTTCAAATCTTCCGAAAGAGAAGAAAGGTGGCCTTGCTGATGCTTCGTCAAAGCCTGCCTTAATGACCTGAAGCAGAATCAGTGATACTATGGTTTCAGAAGGTCCAGAAAGGCCTCTTCCACCAGTGCAAATAATTAACTGTAGTATTTCCAAGGCCTGACTTCCTTTTTAAACCAGAAACTAAAACCTTTCTCACCACAGCTAAAGACCAGCCTTAAAATGCAAATGTTCCTGAAATAAGTAACTTCATTTCACACACCAAAATCCAGCTCTGGTCATCACATGTTTGAAAGGGTCTGCCTCTCTTTAAAAGAGACCCAGACATTCACATTAAGAGAAAAATAACTGTGCAACTCCTATCATCACTAATCAACAACAGCTCTTCCGTGCCATCTCTCTGCTTATCCCTATTTATCTGCTCCTTCTGCCTCCAAACAACACTCAGGTCTGCTCAAATCGCCCTCTGGAAAACTCCGAGTTGACTCTCAACTATACGTGCCTTTATTCTTGCCACTCACTTTAAAATTTTAAATGGAAATAGTCTTCTTCCTTGAATACATATGAAAGTTAATTTTAAAAAGTAACAGTGATCCCAAGTCTCACTCAAATATAACCAATATTTGGGTTCATCCTCTCCTTTAAAAAATAAAAAAGAATCTGTTTTGTTTAGCTCAAAGGACTTACACTAAATACTTTTTGAGGAGTGTTTCAAACTAGTTGGAAAGTCTTTGAGGTACAGCTTTGCTGGACATAAACACAGATGTACGAAAACCTTACGAATTAAGGGAAGATAGAGTGACACACTTATAGAAAGAGAAAGGCAGAACTGGTTTTAGTTCGAGGCCTCCTTTTTGAGAGCAGCATAACATCCATTCAGAAAAGTCCACCCATCCTCAGGGTACAGCTAGAAAATTCAGATCAAGAAGCAAGACACTGAGACCCCCTTACCTAGGTCTCGAGGGTCCAGCGGACAGAAAGGAGAGGAGGGAGGAGTTAATGAGCACCCGAGGGCTGGGCCCCAGCAAGCACCAAACTGAATAGCGTAAGACTTCCCAGGAGCAGGTGTCAGTTTAAGTAAGGAAATTTCAGCAATATGGGTGCCATTATATAAACAAGAATTCTGTCGAGAGTGGAAAGAAATTTCCCTTACTCTTGAGTACTCAGCCGAGCGCCTCCCGGCCGGCTGCAGCCTGGAATCGAATCCGCGTTCATTCGGAAGACACTGCCCGGCGGCCCCCGCAACCCGGCGCTTGACGCCGCGTTTCCACTCGGGGTCGGCGTCCGGGGCCGTACGTAAACTGGTGGTTGCCTTTTTTAATTGAAAAATTTCCGCATCCTCAAAAAAAAAAAAAAGGCGGGGCGGGAAACTATCATTCCCGTAGACATTGAAATGAAATTTGAGGGCATAAAAGAACGGCGAGTCAGGATGGCCGAGCGGTCTAAGGCGCTGCGTTCAGGTCGCAGTCTCCCCTGGAGGCGTGGGTTCGAATCCCACTCCTGACATGGCTTACGTTTTTGAATCAGTCGAACGGCTGTGTGTATCACCAGCTTTCCCCCACGTTTCCCCTGTGAATTAATCTGTTTTTCCTTTTTTCCTAAATAAATTATCCAAAATTTAAAAAATTTTAAATATTAAAGAAAAGAAATTAGCCAAGTTCTAAAACGAAAGCACTCTGTACCCAGAACACAAGTTAAGATCTAGTCATTTTAATCTTTATCTGTCTCTAGCTGTCTGTCCCTCTCTCTCCTTTACATTAAAGGAGTTGAATAAAAGTTACTCCTTTCACTGATGTCTACAGGGCCATTCTTTTGTTTTATTTATTTACAGATTCCCTTTTAATTGCCTTTCTTCAATTTTATTTCTCAGCCCACTCCCCCTTAAGAAATCATTGGAAAGATCATCCTTTTCTTGCTTGCTGTGTGTTTTTGTAGAACACATTTTTGGTTTCGGTATATACATTTTTAATTTACATAAATGCCACTGTGTCATATATCTCATTCTATTTTTACTTTATCCTTTTTGGGTACAGTTTTTTAGCCGATGTTGTGCATACACCTAGACCGTATCTAGAACAATTACTTTCAATTACTGCGGGAGACCAGGGTTTGATCCTTGAGTCGGAAGGATCTGACCGCATAGAGAACCTCAGCAGCCCAGCTAGAGGCTCTACTCAATCCAAAACTTTTAAATTCAAGTTCCACCCATACTGCTTTGGTAACTTATCTTTTAAAAGGAAAGTATGAAACATTTGAGCTGCATCAGCTATCAAATCAAGTCCACCTGTGGTTTTCATGCCGCCATAAATACTGAGGATGCCTACATGCCACGCCTACGGTCATCTCCAGACAAAGAAGAATTTCAAGATCTCACACTCTATTCTCTTACTGCTTCCACTTACCCAAACTGAGCGTCCTCGCCCTCACCACACACTGTACCGTTTGCCTGGAGCACCTCTTCTACCTTTCTGAGAAGGTAACAGGCAGGAAGGCCAGGGTCTCCAAAAGGAGGAAATAGGCTGCAAGTGTCAAATTTTTTTTCTCTTAAAATTCTGTGCTGCCATGACGACACTGGTTCCATCTGAACTTAACTTTTCTCAAACCTTGTGTTAACCAATGTGTTTTTCTTATGGAAATGTTTTCTTAAGCTATGTTAATGAAACTATGTATTTGCTTTGGAATTTACCTTTCTTTAAAATGGTTCCATCTAAGACTGTTTTTTTCTTTTCCCAAACCTTGGGCTGATAATAGTTCAACAAACCAGTACTCATATCAATTGTTTTATGGCTGGGGGATGACACACTTGTGCCATCCTATCTCAAAAATGCATATTGTGGGAGAGGGGCCTGGTCCTGAGGTGCTCTCTTATCTGATTAATAGCTTTCTAACAGACCTAAAACATGTGGCTATAGACTAGCAGGGCACTCTTTCTGCCCCCTTCTGATGTCTATGTCAGAAGCTTTCTCTATCTTTTTTATACTTTAATAANGAGGGGCCTGGTCCTGAGGTGCTCTCTTATCTGATTAATAGCTTTCTAACAGACCTAAAACATGTGGCTATAGACTAGCAGGGCACTCTTTCTGCCCCCTTCTGATGTCTATGTCAGAAGCTTTCTCTATCTTTTTTATACTTTAATAAAACTTTATTACACAAAAGCTATGAGCAATCAAGCCTCGTCACTGGCCCCAGATTGAATTCCTGTCCTCTGGAGGCCAAGAATACCAGCGTCTTTCACGGCTCAACAACAACCTTTCACCTCCAGCCCACTTTCTTGTCTGGATCTCGCCTACATCTCCTCCATGCTCGGTTTGGCTATCACTCCTTCCAGGAAGTCTTCCCCCACCTCCTATCTCCACTCAGTCTGAGTTGAGTATCACAGTGTGGTCTACTGTACCCTCCACTCTGATGGGGTTGTATCTCACTATACTGTAATTGCCATTGAACTGTTTGATTCACCCTTCCATCAGCGGGTTTTGTCCATCAGCGGACAAAACTCATGACTGAAGTGAGATTAGCATGGTGCCTGCCACATGATAAGCACTGGGTAGATAAACAAGTATTTAACTGTAAACCATTTTCACTTGTATATGTAAATCACTTTCACGATGGATACATGGAGAGTTAGGAAGATTTTTAGACTTTAGGATAGATGGCTAAATTCTTCACCCGGAATATTCCATAGCTTCCCTAGCCGGTAACACTATCTCAATGGTACAGATCAGGCAATCTATTGAGGGCCACTTGGCTGGAAGCATCCTCGTAAAGGTATTCCTGGAGCCTGATGGTGCAGAAGGGTGAAGGTTAAGGTAGATTTGGTAACAGAATTAAGGAGTGATCTAGTGTTGACATCTCTACCATGACCCAGCTGGCCTTACCATTTGAGGTCTGCAACCTGGGCCTGGGAAAAAGGCTTTGTTGTACAGAATATAGAAACATATGAAAAACATGGTCTGTCTCTTGAAATAAAATTCTTGTTGTATGTTTGTCTGGACCTCCTCCCTCCTTAATGTGCAGTGTGCACATTAACCAGAGCACCTCAAAGATGGAAGTGACTGCTCCACCATAAAGATCATTTTTTCCCTCTTTCTTTTTCTTAAAAGAATAGCATTCTTTACCAGTTTTGTAAGGAGTATGATAACTGTATGCTTGCTTTGTATGTGCTGCTATGGACTAGTTATAACCTTGGTGAACTTCACATAAAATATCAGCATGTCATGTTGATGTACTATCCTTTGTCTCGAAAACGCATATGACTGTTCCTTCAACTTCTAACAAGTAGAACAGTTGTCAGAGTTTTCTGAGGCTCTGTCTCCTGGTTATAATCCTCAGTTTAGCTCAAATAAAATTCCCTTTTTTTCCTTCTTAAGTTGATTATTTATTGAATTTTCATCAACACTTCCATTGCTCTGCGATGTCTATAAGGAAAAGTGGGGAATTAAGCTGAAGAGTGAGTGGAGAAGGCCTCCATGAAGGTAGAATTGCTTTCTGAACTATTCTTCAAAGTGTTGGGACATTTTGTTTTTGCAGATAGAACAGATCATATTTCAACTGTTGACCATCTATACAAAATCATGTGCTCTGAAGGTAAAAGTCAGGTTGGTAAGACTTTCTGGGCCAGGTGGTAGAGGGGTTGGTCTTGGGAGATGAGCAAGTGGGTAACAGTTTCAATGAACTTTGTTTCCCTGATCTTGAGTTTGTATATAAAGGGATCAAATTATGAGAAAAACTCTAGACTTTTTTTCCATGTCTCATATTTCGTTCCTCTCTCTTATAGATTTTGGAAAAAAGGCACCCTAGACCCTCCTGGACTGCTTCTTCAAGTCAGCCTGGGTGCTGACTGAATAGTCTGTTCTAGTGGGATATCCACCCTGTGGGTATACAATCAAAAGGATGCCTTCCCTGATAACTTCTTTCTGAAATCACTGTGACGAGTATTTTCCTCTTTGATTTTCCTTTCCAAAAAAACTGAGCACAAGACCACCTTTTAAAATAGCCATTTACAACTCATGTTATATGGTTGGATTTTAGTGGTTGGTAAGAATTGAGATGCTGCAGCATTCTCTAAGGTTAAGGAAAAAATAAGATCATGGCATCTGGTCTTATGACTTCATGGCAAATAGAAGCGGGGAAAGTGGAAGCAGTGACAGATTTTCTTTTCTTGGGCTCCAAAATCACTGCAGATGGTGACTGCAGTCATGAAATTAAAAGACACTTGCTCCTTGGAAGGAAGGCTACGACAAACCTGCTGCTGCTACTGCTGCTAAGTCGCTTCAGTCGTGTTCGACTCTGTGCGACCCCATAGACGGCAGCCCACTAGGCTCCTCTGTCTCTGGGATTCTCCAGCCAAGAATACTGGAGTGGGTTGCCATTTCCTTTTCCAATGCATAGAAGTGAAAAGCGAAAGTGAAGTCGCTCAGTCGTATCCGACTCTTAGCGACCCCATGGACTGCAGCCCACCAGGTTCCTCCGTCCTTGGGATTTTCCAGGCAAGAGTACTGGAGTGGGGTGCCATTGCCTTCTCCATGACAAACCTAGACAGTGTATTAAAAAGCAGAGACATCACTTCACTGACAATGGTTCATATGGTCAAAGCTATAATTTTTCCAGTAATCAAGTACAGACTTGAGAGTTGGACCATGAAGAAGGCTGAGCGCAAAAGAATTGATTCTTTCTAATGGTGGTGATGGAGAAGACTCTTGAGAGTCCCTTGGACAGCAAAGAGATCAAACCAGTCAGTCCTAAAGGAAATCAACCATGAACATTCATTGGAAGTACTGCTCCTAAAGCTGAAGCTTCAATACTTTGGCAACCTGATGCCAAGAGCCAGCTTACTGGAAAAGACCCTGATGCTGGGAAAGATTGAAGGCAAAAGGAGGGGGCGGCAGATGATGTGATGGTTACATAGCAACACTAACCCAATGGACATGAATTTGAGCAAATTTGAGATAGTGAAAGACAGAAAAGCCTGGCGGGGACAGCCCATGGACTCGAGTCAAGTCAGACATGACTTACCGACTGAACAACAGCAAGCCTTTTCAGCAACACGTTTATCAATCATTCCAGAGACTGATCTTGATTAAAAATATTGCCTGTAGATTATGAAAGTAGATTATGAAATCCCACCAGGGAAAAGAATAGAATGACTAGAGATTATTATGCTGCTTGTAGTTTAAATCCGTTTCCTTTGCCTTCTGCTTTCCCTGGATCCTTTGGTACTTGCTGAAAAAAATATTACATGAAACCTTAAGAAAGGTAGAAATTCTTCTGAAAGAAAAACAAATTTATCTTGGTCTCTTCTTTTTCTTTTTTTGTAAACAATAAAACCGTCCCCACTCTCAGAGCCACATTAAGCACTTTCGTGAAACACCATAGGGAAAATTTACACTTTAGGTTGATTAGGGTTTTGATCTCTTCATACTCTTTTTGCGGGCAGGAAAACCACAAAAGGCCCCGCTGGGATTCGAACCCAGGATCTCCTGTTTACTAGACAGGCGCTTTAACCAGCTAAGCCACGNACACCATAGGGAAAATTTACACTTTAGGTTGATTAGGGTTTTGATCTCTTCATACTCTTTTTGCGGGCAGGAAAACCACAAAAGGCCCCGCTGGGATTCGAACCCAGGATCTCCTGTTTACTAGACAGGCGCTTTAACCAGCTAAGCCACGGAGCCAACACACTTACCAGCTTCCAAATCAACATAGAAAAGGAATGATCTGAGCTTTCCCCCGCCCCCGCCCTCTGCATATATTTCCTTATATTGACGCTCGGGCGAGCTCTCCAGATGATCTCCCAAATCCTAAAGATGAACCCCTGCTTCTCCCCCAAAGACCTAAAAGACCGCGCGGCCATAGGAAAACTGAGACTCTCCGTGCAGGAGTGAGTGAGGTAAGGGAAACTCGGGAGCGAGCCTGAAGCCCTGGGCGGTGCCAGAGGAGTCTCCGGAAACTGCCAGGAAGGGCAAGAGTTCAGCAGCTAAGGCTTCCTTGGGTGAAGTATGACCTAGGACCCTTGGAGGAAAGGAAATTAGCCACATTTACACGAGAACACCCCTCCGAGTCGTGTAACACATTTGCACCAGAACACTTTCTGCACCAGGAACTAGTCAGTGCAGAAAGAACGCCCTGTGTTCTTTATTTCATGGATTTTAATTAAAATTCGAGCTCTTCCTTACCCCATTTCTTTCCGTAAAATAGGCTCCCACCTGCCTGCTTCTTGCTTGACTAAGTCGTATCTTTAAAAAATTCAAGATTTCATTATTAAAACCTAGTCTTGGAAAGAGGTAAAGGACCAATCTCCTCTCTTCTGCAGCTAGAGGAAGAGAAGCTTTCTTGTTCGATAACTTATCCAAAGGATCTACTTGATAAAACTTGAGAGCATCCACAAGAAGTACTATATTTTCATAGGTGCTTGTATATTTGTAACTGTTCCAAATTCATTCTATACTATGAAATAGATATGTCCTTAGACAAAGGACTTTAATGGAACTGGCAAGAGTTTTACAAATTGTTGTCATAGCTGTGAAAATAACTTCCCAAATGAAACCTGTAATTATAATCGGCTGCTTGCTTGAAATCTGTGACTATTCTGAAAATGCTGAAATTAACATGCCAGTATTTTTAAACTGTATCAGTATTGAAGGATATCTCTGTCTCACTCTAAACCAGCCATTGGCATTAATCTCTGCCTGCAAACATGATGTGAGGGAGAGGTTAAAAAGCCCTGACTCTGCTAGATTTCTTTTTCATAAAATGATTGAGTCTATGAACTTGACGCAGGCTGACTGACTCCATGAAATAAGTAAGCACCGATTTCTTTAATAATATAAGATTAACCATCGTTTTATTAATGTGCTTGGAGCCAGAAAGAAAGTGAAGTTTCTCAGTTGAGTCCAACTCTTTGCAACCCCATGGACTGTAGCCTACCAGGCTCCTCTCTCTGTCCATGGAATTTTCCAAGATAATCATAAACAGCATAGTCACACCTAACATGACTTTGTCCAAGCTGGAGTGGACATTTAGAAATACAGTAGAGCCAGTAATATTTGGTTTAGGTTTTTCCTTTGACTGGCACGTGTTCAGAATTTGCACAGAAATTCTGAGACGTCAAAGGAGTTTTTAACAAGCCAGAGACAAGTCTTGGGAGAAAAAGTGAGACTAAGAGCAATCATTTTCAGAAATCTGGATGTGATCTGCAAAGACCATGGACAGGCCCCTGACGTTGGCTCTGTTCGACACAACTGAAATTGGAGAAGGTGTAGATCTCTGTGTCATAGACTGCTGAGAGTGGAAATAGCTGGCAGTGCTACTATTTCCCAAATACTTGGGAGAGAACTGGAAGAGTAGTGCACTGTGACCCAGGGGGGAGGAGACTCCACCACAGGGATGACTGATTTTTACATGTCAACTTGGCTAGTCTACAGAGCCCAGTTATTCAATTAAACACTAATGTACATGTTGCAGTTATTTAATTAAACACTAATGTACATCATGTATGGATGTGAGAGTTGGGAAGGGAAGCCTGGCATGCTGCAATCCATGGGATTGCAAACAGTTGGACATGACTGAGCAAATGAACTGTACTGTACATGTCACTGTGAAGGTATTTTACATATGTGGTTAACATCTACAATTAGTTGACTATAATAAGTAAAAGAGAATATCCTCAGTAATGTGCATGGCCCTTATCTAACAAGTTGAAAGACTTAAGAGCAAAATGGAGGCTTTCCTAAGGAAGAAGAAACTGTCTCAAGACAGCATCAGCTCCTGGCTGAGATTTTTCTAGACTGCCATCCAGCAATACAGATTTCAGACTTGTCAGTCACCACAATCACATAAACCAATTTCTAGAAATGCATGTATATTTTTCTACTGGTTATTTTTCTGGACTCTGTTTCTTTTTTTCTAGCTGGGACAAACCCTGAAGAAAAGACTGGAAACTGGAACCCTCAGAAAAGGCCCAGGAGAAGATCTCTAAAAACAAAATGAAAGCAAGCCTCAGCTCATGTCAGAACACCAGAGAAATCTGAGGAAGCCAAAAAAGAAGAGAGAGAAAGAGAAAGAAAAAAAAAAAACAACTTACAAAACCTTCAAAACAAAGGGAGATCTTTGCAGATATTATGTGGAGCAGAGGGATCCTGGGCATGGAGGGAGGCCTTTTTGTCCCCTATTTCTTGTAGGTAAGACTCCAGCCTCCGTGACTCTCTCTGACTTCCAAAGAGCAGATTCGAACAGTGTTAATCAAAGGAGGGGCAGCCGGGAGACCACCTGAAGCAAGATTAAAGGGACCAGAGAGGCTCATCAGAATTAAGAAACCGGATCACCTGAGACTGGCACACACCCTAATCTTGTCAGCAACCCCACCCTTTTGAAACTTGGCAGAAGAATGCTAGACTGTTACTGCCTTGATCCTTATCATATATCTCTGCCTGACTGTATAACTTCTTCCTATTCACCACGGAAGGAGGGGCAGAGCACAGTTCTTGAGGCCCTAGCCTATTGTGTTCCCCCTTTGCCTGGCAAAGAAGTGAAGCCACTCTTTCCTTCTCCTCCATGACTGCCTCAGTATTTCTGTTCAGCATGCGAGCACAGAGAGCCAAGATTTTGGCATCACAAAGGCTTCCAGTTTCCTAGGGAGTAACAGCCAAAGTCCAGACAAGGGCGTACAAGGCCCGAGGTTATCTCCCCGAGGTCTCCTACCCCTCTCTGCCCAGCACTGGCCTCCTCGACATTGCTGAAACGTCCCAAGTACGCTCCCACCTCCAGGATTTTGCCCTGGAGATTTCCACAGTTCCAGATAGCTCTTTTCCTAGATACCCGTATTTATCGTTCATCCCTTTGCCTGATGGACTTTTAAATTCTCTTTCCCGTTTCTCTTTTTACCTCTAAGTGCTTATCACGGTTATTTCATTTACTGGGTGTTTTAATACCGTCTTAGCTACGTCCATGCAATATTCTTGAGGTCAAAGATCACAACTTGTTTTCTTCAGTCGTCTTTCCAGTGCCTTGGATGGTAATATTGGTTGAATGAATGAATGAATGAATGAATGGAGAGGTGATCTGGGGACAGAGAGGGTGCAGGGTTCGGTACAGACATCCTGAGAAAGGAGCACAGGCGCTGGGGCGCCTGCAGACGAAGTGGCCGCCAGAGTTCACGTTCTGCAGACTGCACTAGCCAAGAAAACGTGGCTTTCAGGCCCAGGAAAGCAATGAAAGTGAAGTCGCAAAGAGTCCTCGTGTCCGACTCTTTGCGGCCCGTGGACTGTAGCCCACGGACTCCAAAAAGTGGAAATGTGCCCCCGCCTAGTTTCTGATGAAAGCAGGTCCGCCTCCTAACCACCCACGTGCGGGGGCCAGTGGCGCAATGGATAACGCGTCTGACTACGGATCAGAAGATTCCAGGTTCGACTCCTGGCTG
>SJYX01001090.1:144734-159532 GCA_006410675.1 Oreotragus oreotragus | reverse complement strand
GAGGTCAACTCCATCGGTCAATGTTTAGGGGAGCAAAATGTTAAGTGCTTTGAAAGAGAACGATTGTTTGATTCTTGCTCCTTCTTCTGGGCCTTCAGCAGTGGCCCTCCTTCCCAGTCAGCACAAGGTTCCTGAGAACAGCGTTGCCATGTGCGTTTGCCAGTTGGCTTTCCAAATCCTATTTCTCCATTTCTCCTTTCCCCAAACTGCCTGATTCAGGACTCCCTATGGTTTGGTAAAGACAAAGCTAGAGATTGGATCTGTGATCCCAGATCCAGATAGCCACTCGATTCCATTGTTCTGGCCCCTTTGAGGAAGGCTGTCCACCAGGAGTATTAATCAGGACTTTGGCTGGAAGTTTTTAGGAAAGAACTTAAAAGTCATCCAGAGAAAATGAAGAGTCACCTCCAGCCTGATGTGAGATCACTTGGCTCAAGCTTCTAACAACATAGAGACAGCAATTCAGGGGACCCTTGTGGCAAGTTCTTCCAGACATTAAACTAAAGTCAGTTTCTTATGACCTGCCTACCTTGGTCTTAAGTTTGCCCTCAGAGAAACGTGAAAGAAGCATGTTCCACTTTTCTCCCTCAACCTAGCATTCTCTTTCTGTGCTAAATATCCCCACATCTTCAGAGGTTTCCACACATGACATGCTCTCCAGAACCGTTCTCCATCCGGAGTTTGTCTCTGCTTCAAGGTTCATCTTAATTAGCGCACATCTCCAAGATATTTTTGTCAGTTGCTGTTATTGTTCAGTCCCTAAGCAGTGTCAAACTCTTTGCAACCCCATGGACTGCACCACATCAGGCTTCCCTATCTTTAACTATCTCCCAGAGCTTGCTCAAACTCATGTCCATTGAGTCAGTGATGCCATTCAACCATTTCATCCTCTGTCACCCCCTTCTCCTCTTGCCTTCAATCTTTCCCAGCATCAGGGTCTTTTCCAGTGAGTTGGCTCTTCACATCAGGTGGCCAAAGTATTGGAGATTCAGCTTCAGCATCAGTCCTTCCGATGAATATTCAGGGTTTGTTTCCTTTAGGATGCACTGGTTTGATCTCCTTGCAGTCCAAGGGACTCTCAAGAATCTTCTGCAGTATTAACAAAGAACAGTGACTAGGTCTCTATAATTCTGCTCCTGGCATGTATTTGGAGCAGCCCCTATTCAATATTAGCACATACCTCCACTCAGGCTTGACATATCCCTGAGTCCAGTCAAGTAACAGACTGTGATGACAGTGGTATGAATACAATATTTTTCAAAGGAAAAATAATGGAGTGGAAGGAAGGATAAGTGGAATAAGAAAAGGAAATGAAGAGGAGGGGAAGAAATAGAAAGACATAGCTGAAGATCTGAAGGGATTTTCTTCCATCAAAAGCATATATTCTTTATGAATGTTCCATTTCTCACCCTAATAACACTGTCTGTCTTATATGTAAACAACTGTGAGCACACACACACATTTCCCTCATCTCATCCTTTACCTCTTTTCAATTGCTGTCCCATCATTCTCTTTCCATTATTCAAAAGTGATTCTCACTATCTTCATTTCTCCAAACCTCTTCCCTCTTAACCTTTAGCAATTTCCTTCTCCTCTTTCTCTCTGAGAAGCTACATTTGCCACTGCTGTTGGTCTAGCTTTTGATAAATCTAATGAAGTATTTTATGTCTTTTATCCTATTTGACATGTTGGCAGTATTTAGCACTGCTGGTCATTCTCTCCTCCTGGAAACAGTCCACATCTTTGCCTTCTTTTTTTTTTTTTTTTTAAATTCTTGGCTGCATTGGGTCTTCATTCATTGCAGTCCATGGGTTTTCTCAACTTCCAATGAGCAAGAACTGCTTTCTTGTTGCTGAGCTCGGGCTCAGCTGCCCCACGGGGACATCTTAGTTCCCAGATCAGGGATCAAATTCATGTTCCCTGCATTGGCAGGTGGATTCTTGACCACTGGACCATAGGGAAGTCCCCATCCTTACCTTCTGTGATATCAACTTTCTTAGTGGACCTCCTGCCTTGCTGGCTGTCCTTTCCTTTTCTCTTGCAGTCTGTCTTTGCTCTAACCACTACTGTCTTGGTTTCCCTTAGACTTCAGCTCTTAGCTCTATTCTTCATTTACTCTATACCTGCTTCTGTGAGACCATAGTCATTTCTTCAGTTTCAACTTCAACCTCAGTTCAGTTCAGTCGCTCAGTCTTGTCTGAGTCTTTGCAACCCCATGGACTTCAGTACGCCAGGCTTCCTGTCCATCACCAACTCCCAAAGTTTACTCAGCCTCATGTCCATTGAGTTGGTGATGCCATCCAACCATCTCATCCTCTGTCATCCCCCTTCTCCTCTCGCCTTCAATCTTTCCCAGCATCAAGGTCTTTTCCAGTGAGTCAGTTCTTCACATCAGGTGGCCAAAGGAATTGGAGTTTCAGCTTCAGCATCAGTCTGGGTCTTCATTCATTGCAGTCCATGGGTTTTCTCAACTTCCAATGAGCAAGAACTGCTTTCTTGTTGCTGAGCTCGGGCTCAGCTGCCCCACGGGGACATCTTAGTTCCCAGATCAGGGATCAAATTCATGTTCCCTGCATTGGCAGGTGGATTCTTGACCACTGGACCATAAGGAAGTCCCCATCCTTACCTTCTGTGATATCAACTTTCTTAGTGGACCTCCTGCCTTGCTGGCTGTCCTTTCCTTTTCTCTTGCAGTCTGTCTTTGCTCTAACCACTACTGTCTTGGTTTCCCTTAGACTTCAGCTCTTAGCTCTATTCTTCATTTACTCTATACCTGCTTCTGTGAGACCATAGTCATTTCTTCAGTTTCAACTTCAACCTCAGTTCAGTTCAGTCGCTCAGTCGTGTCTGAGTCTTTGCAACCCCATGGACTTCAGTACGCCAGGCTTCCTGTCCATCACCAACTCCCAAAGTTTACTCAGCCTCATGTCCATTGAGTTGGTGATGCCATCCAACCATCTCATCCTCTGTCATCCCCCTTCTCCTCTCGCCTTCAATCTTTCCCAGCATCAAGGTCTTTTCCAGTGAGTCAGTTCTTCACATCAGGTGGCCAAAGGAATTGGAGTTTCAGCTTCAGCATCAGTCCTTCCAATGAATATTCAGGACTGATTTCCTTTAGGATGGGCTGGTTGGATCTCCTTGCCATCCAAGGGACTCTCAAGAGTCTTCTCCAACACCACAGTTCAAAAGCATCAATTGTTCAGTGCTCAGGTTTCTTTATAAACCAACTCTCACATCCATGCATGACTACTGGAAAAACCATAGCTTTGACTAGACAGACCTTTTGGTTGCTTTTATGCTTTGGAACTGAAACTAGCCAGTCAGTGAGAATGAAGAGCTAGAGGTGCACTCAAATCTTATAGCAGGCTCAGAAAGTAACTTTTTTAAAAAACTAATTTTATTGCTGTATGGTTGCTTTATAGTATTGTGTTATTTTCTGCTGTATAGCAGAGCAAATCAGGTGTGTGTATGCATATATCCCCTGTTTGGGGAATTTTCTTCCCATTTAGGTCACCACAGAGCATTGAGTAGATTTCCCTGTGCTATAGAATAGGCGCTCATTAGTTNCTCATTTTCCTTGGGTCCCAGCTGCCCGTGAGTCCAGAAAGCAAGCTGGGGCCAGCCCCAGGGTCAGCTGAATGAACAGATGGGGATGAGCAGAAGTTACACCCAATCACTCCTCGGCATCTGCTGGGCCTGTCACGGCTCTGTTGGCTGGCTCATGTCTTGACCCAGCTAATCCTGGTGGTCATCCTGGTGCCAGCTGCATCGTGTCACTCATCCAGCTGTGGGGGCGACTTCTGCTTCTAGGGGATTTCTTTCAGAAACTCAGACTGACAATGCTCTGACCTGTTGCTTCAGTTTTGACCTTGGGTTGGCTTTCAGCAGACAAACGCTAGGCGGGGGCTAAAGGAGCATGGTTGGATGGCATCACTGAGTCAATGGACATGAACTTGGGCAAACTCTGGGAGATGGTGAGGGACAGGGAGGCCTGAGATATGGCAGTCCATGGCGTTGGAGTGACTGAACAAAAACAACGAAGATGCCTGATTCTAGGTAGTTTACTGAAAACCTGGATCTATCTCCAGCTGCTTCCTTTCTTGACATTTGTTATCCGACACGAAAAACACTCACATTATCTGCTACGGTTAGCTAGATTTTCTAGACAATGAAGTAAACTTACTTAGTTGGGTCTATGGCCACAGATCTAGTTTATCATCTACCCTCTAATAGTTACTCAGCACCTATTATATGTCAATCAGCCTTAACTGGGCACCACCAAATCAGTGATGAAAGATTCACCTTCAATACTGCCACTTGGAACTCCCAGGCTACTGGGAGAGGGTGAAAAATAAGCTAGTTAGAAACAGATTGGTATAGTTATAATTTGAGCAAAGCTAGGAAGGAAAAGAGCCTTTCAGGGTGATTTGTGAAAACCCAGAAGTAGGGAAAAGCTTGGCTTGATCTAGAAACTGAAAGAGGCTTTGAAGGCCAGAGTTTAATCGGTTGAAGGGATGGGGCAGGAGATTGGGAGGAAGAGGCATGTACAGGTTAGGTCATGCAGACTAGGGCTAGGGAGCCTGGGTTTTATGTGAGGTTCACTGGAATACGATAAAGGGTTTTAAGCAGAAAAAATGATATAATCTGGGCAATGTATACCGTTTTTCTGTAATGTGAAGAATGTTTTGGACAAAGCCAGAGTGGAAGTAGTCATTTAGCTAAGAGACTAACACCATGCCTCAGAAGAACTGAGATGGCTGGGATGGGTATGGAGAAAAAGTCAGAGATCTCTTAAAATTCTTTGTTTTGAATCTGTGGGAACAAAAGGACAATGGGCGGATGGTCTGGGTGATTAAACCTTCCCACTCTGAGTTTAAAAACTGAGAGAAAACTTAATTAAAAATTATACTGCTAGTAATGTATTATGTGGATGCAAACAAGTGAACACAGGTTAACTACAAGAATGTTCACCACAACAACGTTTATAGTAGCAAAAAGTGACGGTTTGAATGTCCCAAGTATTCAGTCTAGGAACTTGTTTAACATATCTCATCTACATAGTGAATTTTATGAAATGATTACTGCATATATAAATCTTCTTAATGATATCAACAGTATCCATAATTTTAAAAAATACAGTGAATAAGGTATATTAAAGATCAGTATAGACAATATGATTCCCTTTGGGGGTTACATTTGTCAAAAAAAAAAAAAAATCCTTCAAATGACATCCAAGCAAATATTAACAGCAGTGAACACTAAGTGCTAGACAGTCAGGGTGATTATAAATCCTTTTTATTCTCATGTCTATTTTCTGTTTATTCTACTATATGCAAGAGTATAATTTTATATAATTTTAGGTAATTTAAATAAAATTCCCTATACATAGGTAGTGGATTGGTAGTAATAACCTTCACATGCAAACTGAGTATGTACTTGTCTGTGTTACAGCTAAACATAGCTTTACTCTCTGAGCCTTGGCATGTGCTTTATGTCTTATCTCTCTTTGATCTTGCTTATAATCTTTGTTTACTGCCTTCTGGAATATCCTTTCCACGCTCCATACCTTGTATCTAAATTCAGTCTTCCATAAGTAGGGTGACCACATAATTCCTCATGCAAACTAGGACACTGGAGAATGAAAGAGGCCAATATTATACCATTAAGTATAAACTAGTGTTGCCTCAGCCAAGTCAGTACATCTGCTCAACCTCTTGAAATCCCTTGATCATTGTGCATCTCTCATGTAATACTCTTTGCCATTTTGAACCCTAATCATTTACTTCATCTTCTGGCAAGAGTTATAAACATACCATTTGTTTTCTGTTATTTTCCATATAGTTCTTTTCATCTTTGATTGCTATTGACCATTTCCCCTGCCTCTGTCTTCTTTTTTGACTGGTCCCCAAGCTCAGTGATGGCAGGCACTGTATCATCCCCCCACACACCTTCACTTCACTGCTAGCACAGTCTCTTACCTAATAAATGCTCAATAAATACTTTCTTTATTTGGTAGCAAAATTATTACATCATCTCACCCAAACAAACGAACAAAAATTTACGTGGGTCAGAGAGAGAGAGAGAGAAGGCAAGTCTTCCGGGAAGGTGCAGTTTGCAGAAACACTGCCAAATCAAGCTTGGTTTCCAGTTTTCAAAGAGTCAAGGAGCCCGATGGATGTGCTCTATCCCACACTGCAGAAATTGGGAACAAATGCTTTTGGAAACCGCACGTGTTTAGGGGTGGGGGATGCTTTGCAGGCTTGTAGGCCACATGGCAGTTTAAAGTTTCGGTACACAAGGCTTGGGAGTGAAAGTCAGATGTGATTAAAAATACACATCTTACAGATGTCTGGATGCTGTTCAAACCCCCCAAAGTGTGATAGAAAACCCAGTTGCTTTCCAGATTTTTAAGGCCGAGAAAAAGGCCAGTGTGGCCCCTTTGTCTCTTTATTGAATGGGTATGTTCAAGCGACGTTTTAAATTTGTAGTGTTAGCTCAGCTGTCTGTTTACCTTTTGAGCGGCCCTGCTCAGCGCCCTGAAACTGAAAGCAGGGTAATTGGAGGAACATGTGACACATCCCAAGAGATAAAAAATCCTTATTATTTTTAGCGTATGCTAAGTAAGCCTAGGTAAGTGCAACACATAATTTATGGGACTGAAAAAACCATAAAATCCTAGATACTGTCTCCTTGATACAAAAATAGAACAAAATTATTTTCTTTTAACATTCTCCTACATTCTCATTTTTAAAAGAGAGAATTGAAATGTTGTTTATTTATTTTTGAAAAAACATTTTCTAATCATATCCAGCTGTCTGGCTTTGTTTATAATAACCTGTTTGTTCCTCATCAATTTAAACATACAATCTGGACATCTGTCTCCTTCGACCCCAGCTTATTTGCTTTAAGTCCTCATTTTAGCTTGAACTTGAAGTCAATGTCTTTTTCTCTGGGGCTCAAAGGAGTTGCAGAGACCCAAGAGATGTTTCCTTGCTTGAGAGGTAGGTCTAATTTAAAAATTCACATCCCACCCCTGCCCCTTAAAAAGGAAGAAAAAAAAAACTGGTCTGTTTTACACAGGCAGAAAACAAAATGGGAAAGAAAGGCACTTTGTTTTGTCAGACAAAGACAAGCTATCAATTTTCATAAATCTGCATTCCCAAGACAACTGCTCATGTCTGGTAAGAGGTCTATTTCTTTGAACTTACATACCAGAAAGTATTTTCTCCCTTGTCTTAGAAACTGAAGAATACAGTTAATAATAGTAAAACTAAAGTATTATAACATAATTAATTTTGTTAATTTCAACAATTCTATTTTATAAGGATGGAGGTCCTGGGGGGTGGGAAAGTGGCCCATGGTCACATATGGAGAGTCATAAACACAAGTTGTGCAAATACGCTTCCTGGTTTTGTAACAAACATTTGCAACCATAATGTGTGTGTTTATGTATCAGTTTGCTGATTATGAGATGGATGTATAAATACGTTAAAGAAACAAGTAGAACCTGGTACACCTCTAACAAGACAATCTGTCAAAATTAAAACTATTTTACATTAAAGAGTCAAATATTACCAAATTTCACTAGTTTCCTAAAACCAGTAGAAGGTGATAATAATTTATTTTCTTCGACTCCAAAATCACTGTGGACGGTGACTGCAGTCATGAAATTAAAAGACACTTGCTTCTTGAAGGGAAAGCCACAACAAACCTAAACAGAATATTAAAAAGCAGAGACATCACTTTACCGACAAAGATCTATATAGTCAAAGCTTTGGTTTTTCCAGTAGTCACGTGTGGATGTGTGAGTTGGACCATAAAGAAGCCTGAGCAATGAAGAACTGATGCTTTCGAATTGCGGTGCTAGAGAAGGCTCTTGAGAATCCCTTGGACTCTAAGAAGATCAAACCAGTCAATCCTAAAGGAAATCAACCCTGTCAATCCTAAAGGAAATCAACCCTGAATATTTATTGGAAGGACTGATGCTGAAGCTGAAGCTCCATATTTTGGCTACCTTATGTGAAGAGCTGACTCACTGGAAAAGACTCTGATGTTGGGTAAAATTGAAGGCAAAAGACAAAGGGAGCAGCAGAGGATGAGATGGCTGGATAGCATCACTGACTCAATGGGTAGGAATCTGAACCAAGTTCAGGAAATAGTGAAGGACAGGGGAGCCTACAGTCCGTGGAGTCTCAAAGAGTCAGGCACAACTTAGCGACTGAACAACAACAAAGTTTTATGTTTCCTCTTGTTCTTTTCCTTTTCTTCTCCTCCAGTTTTAACCACCAACAAACTAATACTCTTGCACAAATAATACCTACCCATACATATATACCAACACCAAGCATGAATATGTACAGTATCTGTCATCCTTAATGAAGATTCATGGCTAGGTGTTTGAGGCAAACAGGGTCTATGTTACTAAGACTGCCTAACACACATAACTTCATCACATAATGATGTCCCATGGAGTGGAGGGATTCCCAGGTGGCGCCAGTGGTAAAGAACCCACCTGCCAATGCAGGAGATGTATGAGACGCAGGTTCAATCCTGGGGTGTCAGAAAGATCTCCTGGAGGAGGAAATGGCAACTCACTCCAGTATTCTTTCCTGGAGAATCCCATGAATCCCTCTTGCCAGAGAAGCCTGGCAAGCTACCGCCCATAGGGTCCCAAAGGATCGGACATGACTGAAGCGACTCAGCATGTACACTTGAGTCACTAAACATATACAGCACAGATCAGTTGAAACAACACACTGAAAGAGGTCAAGACAGATTTTAAGAATTGGCGGTGGTTCCTATATGTTTACAATATTAGAGAACCCTAGGATTATGATAGCTCAGTTGGTAAAGAATCTGCCAGCAACGTGGGATACCTGGGTTTGCTCCCTGGGTTGGGAAGATCCCCTAGAGAAGGGAAAGGTTACCCACTCTAGTATTCTGGCCTGGAGAATTTCATGGACTACAGTCCATGGGGTCGCAAAGAGTCAGACATGACTGAGCAACTTTCACTTTCACTTCTCAGAACTGAATTTTTAGGGTCAACTAACTAAGGATTGCAGTCATGAAATTAAAGGATGCTTACTCCTTGGAAGGAAAGTTATGACCAACCTAGATAGTATATTGAAAAGCAGAGATATTACTTTGCCAACAAAGGTCTAGTCAAGGCTATGGTTTTTCCAGTGGTCATGTATGGATGTGAGAGTTGGACTGTGAAGAAAGCTGAGTGCTGAAGACTTGATGCTTTTGAACTGTGATGTTGGAGAAGAATCTTGAGTCCCTTGGACTGCAAGAAGATCCAACCAGTCCATCCTAAAGGAGATCAGTCCTGGGTGTTCTTTGGAAGGACTGATGCTGAAGCTGAAACTCCAATACTTGGCTACTTCATATGAAGAGTTGACTCACTGGAAAATATCCTGATTCTGGGAGGGATTGAGGGCAGGAGGAGAAGGGGACGACAGAGGATGAGATGGCTGGATGGTATCACCGAACTCAATGGACATGAGTTTTTGTGAACTCCGGGAGTTGGTGATGGACAGGGAGGCCTGGTGTGCTGCGATTCATGGGGTCGCAAAGAGTCAGACACGACTGAGCGACTGAACTGAACTGAAACTATGGATTCCAACCTGGCTGATGATTCGTTACTTCATGTGACTGATAGACATTTAATTCTCCTGCCCTTACTTCTAGAGGTTTTTGATTCAACAGGGTGGGGTGGTTTTCATAGGCGCTTTGGGTAATCCTTGTGATGGGGCAAATATAGACAAGAACACTCTAAGCTCCTGCTGTTCAGAGTGTGGTCCTTACAGTTGCAGCATCAGCATCACAGGGATGCTGGTTAGAAGCACAGAATTTCCAGCCTCACCCCAGACCCACCAAGTCAGATTCTGAACTTGAGCAACATCTCAGGATGATTCGTGTGTACAGTGATGTCTGAAAAGCACCATTTGTTATATTGCATTGGCAAAAAGGTTTGTTTGGGCTTTTCATAAGATGTTTAGCCTGAATGAACTTTTTGGCCAACCCAATATATCTATGGCCTGAAACTCCATTTTGCTTTGCTTTACCCTACTTTTGGGCAGGTAAATACATTCTATAAATTTGTGCTTTGCGTTTCAGTTCAAGGCAATCTGATTTGTGATGTTGAACTTACTGGTTAGAATAATTAGTCTGGTCAAGAACGTGGTTAATCCTGTGGGGAAAAACACACTCTCACAAAATCCCCAAACCATCAGCCAGGACAATTAACTATTACATAATGCATCAACCAAAATACCTACTTGTGTGATGGAATTACTTTTGTTGCAAAGCCTTGTTCTAATAGGACGCTGGGTTGACTTTTGGGGACTTAATAGCTGGAGGAAACTTTTATGTCATCACTGAAGCCATGGCATGTTTGGCAAAAATCTGGGTTTGAGGGGAAAAAAAGAACTGGATTTGAGTCTTGGTTCTTTTACTTATGACTTGCATGCTCTTGGACATTTTTTTTTTTTTTACTCTTTCAACCTCAGTTTCCTCACGTGTTAAAAGAGAATAATAAGACACCCCAAATACCTTGCAGCTCATCCCCAAACTGTGAAGGTTAGTCTTCATCAATGAGATGGCTTTAGGGAGTAGTTGTTTTTTGTTATGTTTATAAAAGAAATATAACTCATCTATAGAATGCACTTTTTAAACAGTGTAGGGAATAGCTTTGTTTGCAGGCTAAGTTTGTTGGATTTGGGGGTTTGTGTTGGTGTTTTAAAGGCCTGGAAGCTTTATCAATGGTCAGTCTATGTAATTATAAGCCAACTAAGTAGACCTGAGTGGATCTCATTTAATTTCCTGATCCTGGTGGTCTTGTTTGAGAGACTCAGGACAGTATCCACACATACATGTTTTGTTCAGAATAAGTCCTCTTTGACTTAACTCTGACGCGCGTTCTTGTATGCTTGTGACTTCATTCATTATTTATTATTGAGCTTGTCAGAACCATAGGACTACTGAATGATACTGGCTTTCTTTGAGAATCATTTATTGAACAAGGCCAGTACAAGGGGGATTGGAGGGAGTGGCAAATCAGCGTGTAGGTGGCCTTGCTCCCAGTCCAACATGAATTCAGTGATTTCAAGGTAAAAAAAAAAATTTTTTTTCAGGCAAGGGATATAAAAGTCATCAAAGCAAAACACAGGGCCTGGAATTTGGCAGTGCAGAGAATAACAAGGATGAGCCCTTTGGTGACTGCTTATCTACACGCGAGTCTTACAACCTGCTGAGTATTCCTCCTCTTACTTCTTCACCTATGCCTCCCAGAGGCACTGCCCACTCCAGGGTTTCCTCAGTATTGGATGAAATCCCACTGGTGTTTGCTCAAGCACTGATCTGCTAATTCTATATGAGTCAATTCACAGAAAATATGAGGAGCTTCAAAGTTATTTTCCCTCCAGCAATAAAAGAAATACGACTGATATTAGTAACACTTCCTTCACTTACTCAATGAGTAATCATTTTATTTTGAATGACTATACTCAATATGGGGTAAGTTTCTATCAATCACTTGCTCTTAATTACTGCTGATGAGAGTAGAAATAAATTTGACAATGTATAGTGAGAATCTTTAAAAGTTTCAATTTTTTGGAACACTGTTTTTGGACCATCAGTCCTTAGGCTGAACATAAAGAAATCATTAACAAATGTTCACCTAACAGATTTTCTTTTTTCCCATAGAGTTATTGGTTAGCAATTTGGAAGCTACTTTCTGTGTCAACTAGGACTGAGTAAATAACTAGATTGTGGGTGGTAGTAGCCATGTTTCAGATTATTGAACAATGAGGTTACATATATGAAAAGGCCAATCTCATTCTGTTGAGTTGGATTTGGAGGTCATTCCGATTGAAGGTCATAAAACACACATTATTTTATATATATATACACACACACACATATATAGCTATCAGTACACTTACAGATATGGATACAGATAAAGATGGGTGTGTACATGTATACACACATGAGAGTATGATAAACGTATATTTTCTAGTTCTGCAGATAGAGAAGGTCTAGAAGCAATAACACCTTGGTAGCCATGTGCACATCTATATTGATTTGAAAATATTTCCCCTGAACAGCAAGTAGGGCCCTTTGGAGAAACAGCTGACTTCAGGGGAGAGGAAACAAAACAAAACCAAGACAGACCTGAAACTTCACATTGTTCAAGAAAGTACAAAGTACTTAAACAATTAGATGGATATGCCAAGAGGACACAGGAACCAACTTGAAGCCACCCACACTGCGTATATTTGAGCGTCAAAATAGTGATGTTAACAGATTAAGACCTACTGAGTAAGACTGGAAACCACGAGTCCATACGGATATCAGTGAATTAATGAGTCAAAGAGAAGGAAAGCTTCTCCTTATGGGAAAATGTGTCTAATACACATAGAAGGAATGATGGAATCAGAAAATCACCCTTTGGCAAACATCACAACAATTTATTCTTGCTAAAATAGTCAATAGTTAATAACACCAGGAGGTCAAACTCTGATGAGTAATGGAATATTTACATAGTTTCACAAAATACATGTTAATGATAAAGGGGGAAAAGCTATCTTTACAGTGGAGAATCCTGGCAGATACCACCTGAACCATGTGGTCAAAGTTAACATCATGAGTAAAGAGATGAATCAGTATCAGGGATCTTTTGAAGGAAACAGTATCACTTCTAGAGTAGTCCTGCCCCAAATAAATAACATGAAACTACCCTTGGACTGCAAGGAGATCCAACCAGTCCATTCTGAAGGAGACCAACCCTGGAATTTCTTTGGAAGGACTGATGCTAAAGCTGAAACTTCAGTTGGCCACCTCATGCGAAGAGTTGACTCACTGGAAAAGCCTTTGATGCTGGGAGGGATTGGGGGCAGGAGGAGAAGGGGACGAAAGAGGATGAGATGGCTGGATGGCATCACTGACTCGATGGACGCGAGTGTGAGTGAATTCCAGGAGTTGGTGATGGAGAGGGAGGCCTCATATCCTGCGATTCATGGGGTCGCAAAGAGTCAGACATGACTGAGTGACTGAACTGAACTGAACTCATGAGAAAATACCCAAGAAGCCAAAGAGAAGGACATTTCACAAGATTTTACAACTTCATTCTGCCAAGGTGTCAAATATAAAAGACAAAGAACAGCCGAACAATGTTCTAGTTTACAGAAAACCAAAGATACATGACAACTGAAAACAGCATATGATGCAAAATTTTCTTTTGCTATAAAGATTATTATTAGGACAATTGGAGGAACCTGCATACACTCTGTAGATCAGATAACAGATATTGTCAATGTCAACTTTCTGTCTTAATTCTTGTACAGGGTTATGTAGAATATCCTTAATTGCAGAAAATATACATTGAAGTATTTAGTTGTTGAGATGTATCATATCTGCAAGGAACTCTAAAATCGTAGAGGAAGAAGGAGGGAGAGAGAAAGTTTCATAAAGCAAATGTGGTAATGTGTTAAAATTTAGGAATGAGGAAATCTAGGTGAAGGCATATATGATAATTTTTTATACTATCCTTCCAACTTGTAAGTTTAAAACTAGGTCAAAATAAAAGTTTAAAAAAATGCACCATGGCTGGATAATTTGACTTCTAAAAGTCTCCATTAGAAATATGAGGAAAGATAATTGCTTATGTATGAATATCCTTATCAAAGAATTATTTACAATAGTGGAAAAATAGAAACAATGTATCTGCTACATAATGAGAAAGGTTAACAATTATACACAGCAGTTAAAAATGGAGTCAGTAAAATGAGATTTTTCAAATAGATTTAATTAAATGAGAAATTCTTTATAGTGATTATAAATATGAGTTCAGTTATGCAAATTATATAAAAAGAGAAAGCACATTAATATGCTGATGGATCATTTTCTTTAAAGACAAAAGTAAAGAACCAAAAGTTACCCCCTTACATTTGACTTGATTTTCACAGTTTATCACAATTAGTGTATTTCTAATAAGAAAGAAAAAACATTTTAAAAATTGTATACCTAATCTGAGATTCTCTTTAATTTGTGCAAAGGCTAGGTTTGCAATAAAGACATGTTTTAGTCAAGAAGTAGAAAAATCATTTTAACCAAAAAATTATTCAAAATGTTGGGCACTGTAGAGAACTCAGTTTATAAATAATTAGTATGCTAATTATGAATGACAACTTATTAACAATTCAAGTTTGATGGTTTAATTATTCTTTTACTGCATGTATTTCATGGTAATATGATTGCACCTACATGTCCTGGAATACATATTTCTTCTGTTTCAGGTTTGCCTTCTCTTTAATACATACAAATTCTGTACATTACATATCCTTCTGAAATGTGAGCTCCAAGGATGGGAGGTGGCTTCTGGTAAAGGCACAGATGCTTTCTGCAGAGGTGGAAGATATAACCATAGGGGTGGGAGTAATGACTTCTCTCTCATTTAAAAGCACTTATAAAATGTTGACTAAGAGAGATCTTGACTGAAGATAACATGAGAATATTTATTTTTTATTTTATTTATTTTTTTTTTCAGATTCCTGCTATTTATTTTATTTTTTTTTAGACCTTCCATTTTACTTTATTTTACTTTACAGTACTCTATTGGTTTTGGCATACATTGACATGAATCTGCCACGGGTGTACACGAACTCCCAAACATGAACCCCCCTCCCACCTCCCACCCCACATCATCCCTCCGGATGATCCCCATACACCAGCCCCAAGCATCCTGCATCCTGCATTGAACATAGACTGGCAATTCATTTCTTACATGATAGTATACA
>SJYX01001090.1:121846-141099 GCA_006410675.1 Oreotragus oreotragus | reverse complement strand
GAGGATGAGATGGCTGGATGGCATCACGGACTTGATGGACGTGAGTCTGAGTGAACTCCAGGAGATGTTGATGGATAGGGAGGCCTGGCGTGCTGCGATTCTTGGGGTCGCAAAGAGTCAGACACGACTGAGCAACTGAACTGAACTGATGATCCTGTTGCCATTTACTTTATTGTTTTGGGTTCGGGTTTATACATCCTTTTTGTGTTTCTTGTCTAGAGAATATCCTTTAGCATTTGTTGGAGAGCTGGTTTGGTGGTGCTGAATTCTCTCAGCTTTTGCTTGTCTGTAAAACTTCTGATTTCTCCTTCGTATTTGAATGACATCCTTGCTGGGTACAGTAATCTGGGCTGTAGGTTATTTTCTTTCAACACCTTAAGTATGTTTTGCCATTCCCTCCTGACCTGAAGAGTTTCTATTGAAAGATCAGCTGTTATCCTTATGGGAATCCCCTTGTGTGTTATTTGTTGTTTTAAAATGGTTGCTTGTCACAAGTGGATGTGTGTGTATACATACATCTTTTTAATATAAAAATCTCCAGGGTTACATAAGTGACTAGAGAAGATCCATTTGTAATTGGAAACCTTAGCAATGGTTGTGGTGAAGGATGTCATGCCAGTATTTCCACGGCTAACAGTCTTCTCTGGAATCACACACATATGGTGTTCATTGAAGATTTTTTCCTTTGGAGGTGGTTGGTTTATGGATCTTGGCATTTTTGGAAAAAAAAAAAAAAAGGTGATGCAGAATGTCCCATCCTACTGAAAGAAAGGATCCAGAGAAGAATTCACAAGGAGAACATTTGTCAAGTAAAATAAAAAAATTTCTTTTGAAGTTGAGGATTTACCAAAACCAAGTTGGAAGATGAAAGCCAGTAATAACAACAAGAATGAGCACTTATTGAGCATCTTCTATTTGCTCATTGTTTTGCCTGCTTCATCCAATTTATTGCTAGTTTCTAAACTGTGAAGCTTAGAAAGGATAAAACCAAAAAGTTTCTTGCAATTTTTAGCATCATCTTCTATGCTTCGCGCCCACATGGCTCAAGGAAGACTTCCTGGCTGACTTGTTTATGAGAGATAGAAATTGAATTTGAGCAAGAAATCCCAGAAGCTGGGCTTCAGGTAAGCTGGAGGCCTTGGCAAAGGAAGGCATGAGGCAATGTTTCCATTAGGGATGACTGGGGAAAAAAAGAGGCTGGAAAGGAAATATCCATGGGCTCTTGGGTTGCCAAGAAGAACATGACTCACCAATGGGAGATGTGTTATCTGAGCCTCTAAGTCCCTTCTTGAAAAGTGATACTTTTCCTGAGGTGGATTGGACTCAGGAAGAAAGAGATGTGGGAACCTGGATGGGTTCCATTCCGAAGGGGAGGGACAGGAGACTGCACTCTGCCGCCAGTATCTTAGAGGCAAGGTATTGAGTTTCCCCTGGACTGTGTTACAGATGTACAAGCCTGATGGGCAGTTGGGGCACAGGAGCCTGACCAGCTCAAATGAGCAAATCTCTTGTACGGAGCCCTTGCTCATGTCTGCAATGTGTCTTTTCTCCCTCCTCTTCCTCCTCCGTGCTTTTGCCCATATGTCGAAATCCTGCTTGCCTTTAAAGGTTAAGACACAAATACAGTCTCCACTGAGCGATCTTCTCTTATCCTTTTAAGTATCATCTAATCGCTCCCTTCCTGTGCTTTCCTAGCACTCCATCTATTCTTTTATGTCCAATCACGTCTTCTGTTACCACGGCTTGTCTTCTACAGAAACAATTGGCCCAGATGTTGGCCTTCTACACTATTGTGAAAGTGCTTTGCGGGCAGGGACCAAGTCTTATCTTGCCCCGAGACTATTATTCAAAGCCTTGCACAAATAAAAGATCAGTAAGTATTTATTCTTGGAGTTGAACGGAAGAGGTCCATCTGTGTGATACACATTTATATAGTGAAGACAGCGAGAAGCAGGTAAGAGGCATGAGTGGGCGGGAGGGTGTAGGTGGATATGTTGCTGTGGAGAATAGATCTAGAGTCATCAGAAAGAAAAGTCAGTGATATCCTTTCCTCTTTCTTCTGAAAACAATCTGTGAATTGATCGTAAGTCCGTCATGACACTTAAGACACTGAAAATTAAAGTCAGGGCAGCATGATGCTGCTTGAAGGACCCTGAATTAAGACTGAATGCCTTCCCATCTGACTTTAAGAGGCCATTTAACTCCCATGCTATTTGGTCTCCTCCTCTGCAAAACTGAGACAAAACACTTGCCCGTCCTGACCACGGGTTTGTATCCAACATCCACGAGGTCTCTGTGAAAATGACCTGTAAGCTCTAAGGACTCCTTGTGATTGTTGGATGCCAGTATCCTTGGCATCCCTGGGGAGCTGGTTAGAAATGCAGAATCTCCCGCCCCACCTTAGAACTTCTGAATCTGGATTTACGTCTTCACAAGGTCTTCAGGCGATTCACATGCAGGTGAACAGTTTCAGGAGTACACCTCTAACGGGCTAGCCAAGATGAGGTAGCATTGTTGTTTACAAGGTATATGAGTGTTAGGGAAAATAATCATGGGCTCAGCACTGAGAATTCAGCACTGGAGGGGGGACCAGACTGCAGAGCGGAGGAATGTCGACACCACAGGTCCTATCAGTGAGGCAGAAGACAAGGGTCCTCTTCTGTTGCAGTTAAAGTGGTGGACATGCCAATGCCTCAGATACGGTTGCTCGGATGCTGCCTTTGCTCCGAACTTTCCCCTGTCCTCTTCCCTCATCAAAACTCACCTGCCCTGTGTTCCTCTTTCTTAAGAATCCTTGCCACATGAAAACTGCTGCTGCTGCTAAGTCGCTTCAGTCATGTCTGACTCTGTGTGACCCCATAGACAGCCTCCCACCAGGCTCCCCAGTCCCTGGGATTTTCCAGGCAAGAACACTAGAGTGGGTTGCCATTTCCTTCTCCAATGCATGAAAGTGAAAAGTGAAAGTGAAGTTACTCAGTCATGTCAGGCTCTTAGCAGCCCCATGGACTGCAGCCTACCAGGCTGCTCTGCCTACAGGATTTTCCAGGCAAGAGTACTGGAGTGGGTTGTCATTGCCTTCTCCGAATAAAAAGTACTGACTCTATGCTAATGGATGCTATGTTGCTATCTGGGGAACTGGTCAGGATACAAAAATGAATTTTTAGGCTCTTAGCGACCCCATGAACTGCAGCCTACCAGGCTGCTCTGCCTACAGGATTTTCCAGGCAAGAGTACTGGAGTGGGTTGTCATTGCCTTCTCCGAATATAAAGTACTGACTCTATGCTAATGGATGCTATGTTGCTATCTGGGGAACTGGTCAGGATACAAAAATGAATTTTCCATTTTATAATTTATTTCTGTGTGAGGTAATATTTTATAGTGGAAGTCAAGACTTTGGAAAGTAACTTGAATAGTCTTTAAGCTTTTTCCTCAATTTTTTACTTTGAAAATAAACCCCAAAATGCTCCCCACTTTAATTATATCTTCTTCTTTTTTAAATGTTTTTTTAATTTTTTAATATAAATTTATTTATTTTAATTGGAGACTAGTTACTTAACAATATTGTATTGGTTTTGCCATACATCAACGTGAATCTGCCATGGGTATACACGTGCTCCCCATTTTTTTTTTTTTGCAGAATGGCAAACTGTTCTAATATGAAAATGGGGTGAGAGTTAATTGAATTTGACCTGGAAAAAAATCTCTACAAGTTTACGTGAGAGACAAGCAATCTTGTGCCCCAAAAGTCTATCTTGAAGAATGAACTATATATTCTTATTATATTTTTTAGCCATAGATTCTAAAGAACAAATAATCTGGGAGATGCTTTTGAGCTTACATTGTTAAGAAAAGATATAGTATTCATATGTACTTTCTATTAATTTTTAAGAGAATTATACTTTGGTGCTCTTGTCTAGGTAAACAGTGGTCCATGATCAGGATCCCACCCCTCACACCAAAACCAACAGATGCTCAAGTCCCTCACAGATTGAATAATATTTCTGATTCGCATTTGGTTGAATTTGCAGATGCAGAACAAGTGAATCGGGAGGGCTGTTGTACACGTTCAACCAGATGTGTAATATCACAATTTTAATTTCAGAAGACTAGGGCTGGAATGACATCATATTAATGTCACTTATAATAACAACCCTTGAATTCATCCTATTTCTTTTGCATTAGTCTCAATGTTATGGGCTGAAGCACATGTAATGATGCTCTTCCCAACCATTTGGGAACACAGATGTTTAACTGCTTACTAATTGGAGTCATTTGAAAAAAATAGCCACGCCACAGCAACAAAAAAATCTTTTTGCAAATATGTAATATTAGCAAATCTGCTCTAAGGATGTCACGTAATTCTCTCCAGCTCTGTGCTAAAAGGGAAGCAAAGAAGATTTAAATCAATAGGGGAAACAGGAGTGTGTCACAGGGTTAGAAGCGTGGATTTGATGTCAGCCATAGCTTCACCTGCAGCTTCTAGCTCTTCCTGGGGGAATTTGAATGGTGGAGATGTAAAAGCATCTCCCTACAATGCGGGAGACCTGGGTTCAATCCCTGGGTCGGGAAGATCTCCTGGAGAAGGAAATGGCAACCCACTCCAGTACCCTTGCCTGGAAAATCAGATGGACAGAGAAGTCTGGTAGGCTACAGTCCACGGGGTCGCAAAGAGTGGACACGACTGAGCGACTTCACTTACTCAACTCAGTCCAGTTTGCTAGTAAAATGATGACAAAAGTGGTTTGTATATGCTGCAGACAGGATTGTTGGGAGAACTGGATGAGATAATCCATGGTAAACTTGAGCACTGGATGTGGTCTACATAGTCAAGAGAATGCTACTGCTACAGAAAATTACAGATGTTACCTCTGATTCTTTGCAAGGGAAATGGAAGTTTGACTGTGGTTACACATGGCAGCTCTGGATGAAATTGGGGTGAATACGAATCGGAATTGCTGGAATTTACTGTAAGACTTGGCCTCTTCCTGGCTTCTGCTCAGTTGCCAAGAACTGTGGTTTCTCATTGCATCCTGTGAGCTCTGAAATCTCAGAAGATGACAGTTGGAGTTCCTTAACAAAATGTAGCCCTGGTTGATAGAGTTATTTGTGTTTATGCCACCCCCTTTAAATGCCCTAAAAGTATGCCAGGAATTGGGTTTTCAGAGTACTACCAGATTGGTGGCTCAGCTGGTAAAGAATCCGCCTACAATACGGGAGATCTGGGTTCAGTCCCTGGGTTGGAAAATTCCCCTGGAGAAGGAAAAGGCTATCCCCTCCAGTATTCTGACCTGGAGAACTCCATGGACTGTATATAGTCTACAGGGTCACAAAGAGTTGGGCACAACTGAGTGCCTTTCACTCACTCACTCACCAGATCTGAGACTTGGAAAACCAATGCTGAGAGCATGCTGGGAAATTTGATAATTAGACCAATGTGCAGTGGATGATATTCCCCAAAGAGCAGCAAAACAGCTTAGCTCAGGCTGTGGCTGACACTTTTGTTCTTAATCGAAACGCTTCTGCTTTAAAGGCTAGTGATGGTTTTTACTGGGGCTTCCCTGGTGGCTCAGATGGGACAGAATCTGCCTGCGATGCAGGAGACCAGGGCTTCACTAGGGACTGATAGAGTATTATAGGTAAATTGCATATGAACTGTTTCATCTTTCGATAATAATGTTTCCAATTTTATTGTTTATATGTAACAGTGTGGATAAAATTGTGTCTTCTCAGCAGCTGGTTTGAAGATTCTTTTAAACTGAGAAATGTGGCCTTTGCTGAGGAGTTATGTGCAGCCAGCTGTGGGGAAGGAGAAATCTTAGAGCTGGGGCAAGTTTTCATGCAGAAGAAGGAAGAAAGGGACTTTCCATTTATAAGTGTCAAAAGCTGGAGGGGAGACAAGGGGCCAAGGGAGACCAAGAGGTTAGATGGGTAGAAAATGCGAGAGAGGAAAACCCATAGGTTACTTGGAAAAGAGCCCTGATCCAAGAAAATGTCCTAGTGGGGATGTTTTGAGATAAAACACCATGGGCTCTGGGAAGAAAGTATCCTCTCTTCTCTTTCACCTGAAACTTCCACAGAATTTAGATTGCTCATCTGAGCTCATGGTTTCAGATTCTTTTTGGAAAAGGAAGAAAGGTGCTGAGGCTGCCTCAGAGTAGGCGTGAGGAGAAAGCAGCGCCTGTGTAGGAGGAAAGCAACATATGGTACACACAAGTGGCACAGGCTAATTGTGGAAAAGTGAGAAAATCTGGGTGAGCGCAAGGAAGGAAAGAAGGGCTCCAGATTTATACCGCCCCAATATAGCTGTTGCTAATGTGTTGATGCCTTCTGCTCCTTGTTCTAGATTATTGAGCATATTTCGGTTGTTCCTTTAGTCTTTTCTTTAAACAGAAAGTAGGGTTCATGTAGTATACACTGCTTTGCAACTTTTTGCATTGGTTTAACCTCACTGGGACCATCGCTTTACCGGTGAGCTGTCACTGGAGGAGGCTATGTAGAATAATTGATACCAGAAATACGGATTCCCTGGCTTTTGCTGTCATAATTACCAGTCTGATAAATATCTTGAGGGTTCAGCCTTGCACACTCATCTGGTTACTGTCTTCAGACAAATTTTTCTTCCTCTCTTTTCCCTCCCTTTTAGTCTTTCATGCATCTGTTTATCAACAAATAGTTGCTGTCTTAGCTTGGACTGCTACAAGCTAATATATATAAAATATAGTATGGACTGGGTGACTTAAATAACATTTATCCCAAAGTTCTGGGGACTGGAAGGTCCAAAATCAAGGTGATGGCAGACTGAGTTTGGGGTGAGAGTTATTTTCCAGATTTGCAGATAACCACCTTCTCTGTGTCCTCAGTGGTCGAGAGAGAACAGAGAATGAGGAATGGAGAGAAAAGAGGTCTCTTCTCATTAAAAGACACTAATCTCATTATGGGAGTCCCAGTTTCATGACCTCATCAATCCTAATCAACTCCCAGAGGATGCACCTCTAAATACCATCACATTGGTACTAGTGTTTCTTTTAATGTCTGAATTTGGGGAGGGATATGAAACATTCAGTCCATAGCAGCTGCTGAATGTCTCCTCAGTGTTGGGGGCCCTGGGAGAGGTTCTGGACATACAGATCTATTACCCTGCATATGAAAGACACAGGCATTCATCAAACAGCCCTGAGGGAAAAAAAAAAAGCTAAATAACTAGGAACCAAGCCCCCCGCCAAGGAGAGTCATGGTTCCATGGGTATGTTTAGTGAGGATTTGACTAATTTAGGGAAGTCAAGGAAGAGTTCACTGAGGAGGTAACACTTGAGCTGTGATGTGCAGGATGAACAGAAATTAATTAGGGCAAGAGAGAAGGAAAGAGGATCACAGGGAGAAGGAAGAGTGGATGCTGGGGCTTGAGGGCAGGAAAGAATATGTGAGATAGAAAAAAGGACTAAAAAAAGATCAGTACTATGAAAGCAGACACACCCCGGAGGTAGCAAGGAACCACTGATTGAAAAGAATACAGTATTTCCAAGACTTAAGTAAAATTGTCCTTAAGTTATGCTGTATCACATTTGACTATTCTGTTTTAAACCCTCCACTGATGGTCAGACCATTCCAATGAGAATATTTAAATAAGAAGCTAAGGGATGCTGGATATGGTGTTGAGAAGGCTGAGGGAAGCAAAGTGAATCTGAAAAAACATTTACGATATGTCACCTTCATAGTGTCTGTGACTCCTTTTAACAGCCCACACTTAAGAGCTCATCTGAGATGGGCTTAGAGAAGACACGTATGTCACCAGGGCAACAAATTAGCAGAGTCACAAGACTGGCTCCGTCACACTTGGTAAGTTCCATCACAGGACCATTTCCACAGTCACTAATCCTGGGCCCTGTCTTTTCTCAGCCAGCAAAAATACGGAATCTACAGAGCAAGACAGTGTGGAGTCAAGGCAAGAATGCCATCGCTCAGCTGACAGAACTCCACGTATTTTTGGACAAGGTACAGAATTAGAACATAATTTCATGAAAACGTCCCTGATTTTTTTGACATGTCTATTTGTTGACGACACTGGTGTGACTTATGTGAATAGTCTGTTTATGACTGTTTATGACTCAAATGTAATACCTGGCAATCACCTCAGCTTCACTTGCCTCCTCATCCGGGTATTAACACATTTGTGTGAGGTCTAATCAACAATCCTGTGCCAGTGGTCCTGCTTTACCTTATGCTCCTTTTGATGTAAGACAAGGCTATCAGGTTGCTTTTCTTATCTTTAATTTGATGATTTTTCACAGGAAAAAAAAAAAGAAAAGGAAAAAAGCAAGATTTGAAAATCATCTCTTCTTTTATTCACTTCCCAATATTTTATCCAATATATAACCTGCTCTTATTTGCATACGGGTGAAAATTAGATCATCAGTTCAATTCAGTTCAGTTGCTCAGTCGTGTCTGACTCTTTGTGACCCCATGAATTGCAGCACCCCAGGCCTCCCTGTCCATCACCAACTCCCAGAGTTCACTCAGACTCACGTCCATCAAGTAAGTGATGCCATCCAGCCATCTCATCCTCGGTCGTCCCCTTCTCCTCCTGCCCCCAGTCCCTCCCAGCATCAGAGTCTTTTCCAATGAGTCAACTCTTCATATGAGGTGGCCAAAGTACTGGAGTTTCAGCTTTAGCATCATTCCCTCTAAAGAACACCCAAGGCTGATCTCCTTCAGAATGGACTGGTTGGATCTCCTTGCAGTTCAAGGGACTCTCAAGAGTCTTCTCCAACACCACAGTTCAAAAGCATCAGTTCTTCGGTGCTCAGCCTTCTTCATAGTCCAACTCTCACATCCATACATGACCACAGGAAAAACCATAGCCTTGACTAGATGGACCTTTGTTGGCCAAGTAATGTCTCTGCTTTTCAATATGTTATCTGCTGCTGCTGCTGCTAAGTCACTTCAGTCGTGTCCGACTCTTTGCGACCCCATAGACGGCAGCCCACGAGGCTCCCCCGTCCTTGGGATTCTCCAGGCAAGAACGCTGGAGTGGGTTGCCATTTCCTTCTCCCATGCATGAAAGTGAACAGTGAAAGGGAAGTCGCTGAGTCTTGTCCGACTCTGAGCAACCCCATGGACTGCGGCCCACCAGGCTCCTCTGTCCATGGGATTTTCTATCTAGGTTGATCATAACTTTTCTTCCAAGGAGTAAACATCTTTAAATTAGATCATATCACACAACTAATGTCTTAGTTTCACAAGGAAATTCAGAAAATTAGATTAAATATGATTAAGGAGATGGTTCATGTTAAAGTCTGCTCTTCTCTTAAAATGTTCCCTTGCCCTGTGCCAGAAGGGTACCTTTTCTTTTCAGAAGCTCTTCTGGCTTTTTCTTTCTCTTTATTTGTGGTCTAGAAGGACTCTGGTTTAAAACTCTTCATCTGTGTTTTCATAAAGACCAAGCTGGCAGCAGTCCAGAGTAAATGGGCTTAGTTTTAAAGCATGTTTCTTCAGTGAAGAAACAATTGATTTAATTGCCAAAGAACTGAGGGGGGAACAAACAAAACAGATAGCTAGGAAAGCTCTCCCCTCAAACCACTGTGCTCACTGAAAATTATCCTAGTGCTCCCCCGTCATTCACAGGACATACAGTTGCAAGATCCCCACTGGATGTCTGAAATCAGGAGGAGTACCGAATTCTACATATACCATGTTTTTTTTCCTATTCATACATACTTATGATCAAGTTTAATCATAAATGAGGCACAGTAAGAGATTAACAATGGTAACTAACAATAAAAATAGAACAATTATGACAGTATACTGGAATAAAAGTTATGTGAATGGACTCTCTTTCTCTCAAAGTATCTTATTGTACAAAATTAATGTTGTTCCCGTCTTAACTAAGCACTCATGATGAACTGGGGCTGTAACTTTTGCAGTTTGTGATGCAACAGCAAAATTAGCACGAGTTGATTTTTCCTCCCTTACTATTTCATGGATAGATTTACTCTTACTCTAGATCTAAGCAACTTCAGACTATTTTTTCCCCCTTATTTAGTCAAGGTTTTTGGACTGCCTGTAGCTCAAACGGTAAAGAATCTGCCTGCAAAGTCGAGGTTAGTAAGATTTTTTTCTTATTTAGAATAGGTTATTTAACTCCTACTCAGAAAGCATGATGACATTAAAAATGAATCAGTTGTTTATTTCTGGAATTTTCCATCTAATAATTTCAGACCACAGTTGAATGTGGGTAAATGAAACTGTAGGAAGTGAAACTGTCGATAAACAGGGATGACTGTAACAGCAATGGAGGAAAAGCGTGTGCTGCAGTGCATCGCCAGTCTTTTGTTCCTGAATTGTTCTTTTCAAGTACATAGCAGCATGCCAAATACTGACCCATTTAAGCCAACCATTACATACAGCCTGGCATCCTGTCTTTAATAATTGTTCAATACAATACAGCTAACTGGTTCTACACAATTGGAATATGTAGATAGGATCTAAAAAAGTTTCCGACAAACACAATCCCACGGAAGCCAAGTCCACTCAAGGGTTTCTTTTGAGCTCTAACCGCTATTTGAATCATTTTTTAGCCATTGAAGTTTCTATCCCTCCTCTCTTTATAACACTGTCTTTTCCACTTAGAGGAAACATGATCTTCTTCTCTTAAATCCATTTTCAAGATAAAATAAGATTTCTCTCTCAGAATGTGCCCAGCTTTGTTGGGAATAAAAACAAAGAGAAAAAGAAGGAAAAATAAATACAGCAACAATTATTCAAAGCAGGATAAATGAAAATAGAAGAAGGAAGCTGTAAGCGTGTCAGAGGCACTGAGGGGGGCACACCAGTCACAGAGCTAGGGTTCACCAGGAATTTCACCCCGCATAGATGATCTCCTATCTTGTTTTAGAAATTGTGGTTATGAGGCCACACCAAGAGAATATGCTACCACTAAGAGTAACTTTATGAACATTTCATTTTCTAGGTTAGTGGCAAGTACAGCAGGTTGGATTAGGAAGTTTGGGGTTTTGTCCCAGCTCTGCCTTCACCTTGTGTTTTAGTCAGCTGTTGTTTTAATCATGCTGCAAAACAAAAGACCCCACATCTCAGTGGCACACGATGAACATTCATTTCTTGCTCACTTGACTGTGGGTTGGCAGGTACTGCTTCTGTCTGCAAGTTACAGGTCATTATCAATCAACCCCAATCAAGGTCAGGTCTACTTCAAGAGTCTCTCTTGCCTGGACCAGGCTGAAGGGGCAGTAGCTAGCAGGGACATCTTCCTCTCACGGAGGAGGTTGGAAACTTCTGGACGGCAAATGGAAACATCTCATCTCTCTCAAGGCCAGATGTAGTCACCACTTGACCAATCTAAGCTCAAAGAAGGGAGCAGGGATGAGGGAAGAATACTTCTCCCTTGGAGGGAGGGGGGTTGAGGTGTGGAGACTGGCTGCACAATAACAGAATTTACCACACTCTAATTTCAAGTAACAACTGTATTTCTGTTTATTAAGTCTGTAAAATAAGGCTTTGGATCTCACAGGCAGAAAGAAATCTATTCTGCCAAAGATCAAGTCAGGAAACAAGGGTTATGAATTACCCTTTTAAAGAAATCACAATTAAATACACTTAATGATTTCCATGAAGATCATAATTTAGGCTGAGTATATTATGAAACATCTGCATATCAATGAGAAAGTTGCCAGTGCTTTTTGACCTCTTAAATTCTTCTACTGCAGCCTATTGGAGAAGAAGGCACACTCAGGCAAGTAAACAAAGCAAGCCAACTTGCATACAGGAATCTGCCGCCTTCATCTCAGAGGCTGTGTTACCAGATTAAATCGGGGGTTAAAACCTACGGTTTAGAGGCCATATCTGGCCCACTGCCTGTTTGTATATCACCTGTGACATAAGGATGGTCATTTTTATATTTATAAATGGCTGTAAAAAAAAAAGAATATTATATATCTGAAAATATATGAAATTCAAATTTCAGTAGCCATGAAAAAGCTTTATTGGGACATAGCCACACCCATCTGACTGCTTTGAGTGCTATAGCAGCAGAGTCAAGCAGTTGCCATAGAGACCACATGACTTGAAAAGCTGAAAATATCTGCTATGTCTTTACTGGCCTATTACCTGAAACATTTACCAACCTCTGGACTGAACGATTTATTCAGATATAAAGTACCATAACTCTATTGGGGTAGGCCAAAAACTTTGTTTGGGTTTTTCCGTACCATCTTATGGAAAAACTCGAAGTAACTTTTTGGTCAACCCAATATATGGTTCTCAAACAGTTTGAAGCCTATTCTTAGATAGGTTTGAAGCCTGACAGTTCTGTATCATGAAACAGAGAGGTGAGTATAATATCTAGTGGGTCCAACTGTACCCTTGAGTTGACATCACTTCGAGAAAGCAGGAAACCCAGATTTTGTGATCCCTGACTCCAGTTAACACCGATTTACATTTCGTGGTGGTTTATGCTATGCAACAGTTTGCTGTCTGCCCATTACTTTTCACACACTTTTTTTAAACCGTCATAAGCTTAGAATTTGATTTAATTTTTGTTTTATAAAAACAAATGTCATCCCACGAGGGGAGATGGCTCTTGTTATAAACACACGTGTGTAGGACTGTAAAACTTAATGAAATTCACAACCAAACGTTGTAATAAATGGCCTCGGGACAGAAACAATCTAATCAGCCTCCAGTGAGTCACAGATGATCGGCTGGAATTGTACACAGGTGGCTGGGGGCACAAGGCCTTTGGCGTCTTGCCTCATAACACACAGGGGACGTGCGTTTTATGACCCAACTCTACGTGCCCTGTCGTGCTTTACTGTTTGCATATTTCTGTCCCAACCTGCCCTGGCAATGTAGTTACACAGAAATTATAGTCTGCAAACCACCCTCATTAGGAGAAGTTAGCAACTATTTCATTGCCTGAGAAAGGACTAGTGTGTTGTAAGAGCAGTGCCCAGATGAACCGCAAGCTCTGGGGGCCCCGGCTGAGGTTTGCAGCTTTGAAAAGGAGCACGGAATAACTACCCCTCCTCTCTACCTGCAGTCTTCTTTTGGTAGTTCTGTGGAGGATAGAAAATATGTTCCTCGGCTTGTACTGTGTGCTTTATGGAGTTGAACCGAGTCATTGGGCAAGCTGACATGACTTTTAGTAAAAGCAATATAAGTATCTTTGCAGCTTGGAGGAGGATCATTATCAAGACCAGCTTTCCAATCTTTCATTCCAAAATGAAATTGTGAGGTTTATCACGAATCTTGGGAGGTGTTGCCAGGGTCACTGACATTATTCAGGGGGCCATTTGCTGCACTTGATTGTGTACTGATGCTGAGCATGGCAGGTGGGTTGCATGAGTACACTCTCAGAAAGATTGTGCAGGCCTTGTCATGGCATTGATTGATTCCAGGAAGGGAAAATGTATGGGATCATCCAACTACATGACCCTACTGGGGACCTAGAAAAAATGTATCCAATTTGAAAATAAATGGGTAAACATTATTTCATTATTTTGGGAACAAAGCAAGCCCCTCCATTTTTGGAGTCACACCAGTGATGGCATCACTACTACCAGTAACTACTTCCAAGGGTATCTGCAGTCCTTCTGTGATGGCATTCAGATAGCAGAGTGGTTAAGAGCAGGCTTCGAACTAGACCACCAGGGACTGAGTCCTAGTCTGTCATGTATAAGCTCTGTGACTATTAGCAACTTAGTCAGCATCTCTGTACCTCTGTTTCTCTTTCAGAAAGACCAGGATACTAACAGTACCTACTCACTGAGTGATTGAGCTATGCTATGATTTAACTGATGCAAAGTACAGTGCCTGGTTTTTCAAGATAAAATAAGATTTCTCTCTCAGAATGTGCCCAGCTTTGTTGGGAATAAAAACAAAGAGAAAAAGAAGGAAAAATAAATACAGCAACAATTATTCAAAGCAGGATAAATGAAAATAGAAGAAGGAAGCTGTAAGCGTGTCAGAGGCACTGAGGGGGGCATACCAGTCACAGAGCTAGGGTTCACCAGGAATTTCACCCCGCATAGATGATCTCCTATCTTGTTTTAGAAATTGTGGTTATGAGGCCACACCAAGAGAATATGCTACCACTAAGAGTAACTTTATGAACATTTCATTTTCTAGGTTAGTGGCAAGTACAGCAGGTTGGATTAGGAAGTTTGGGGTTTTGTCCCAGCTCTGCCTTCACCTTGTGTTTTAGTCAGCTGTTGTTTTAATCATGCTGCAAAACAAAAGACCCCACATCTCAGTGGCACACGATGAACATTCATTTCTTGCTCACTTGACTGTGGGTTGGCAGGTACTGCTTCTGTCTGCAAGTTACAGGTCATTATCAATCAACCCCAATCAAGGTCAGGTCTACTTCAAGAGTCTCTCTTGCCTGGACCAGGCTGAAGGGGCAGTAGCTAGCAGGGACATCTTCCTCTCACGGAGGAGGTTGGAAACTTCTGGACGGCAAATGGAAACATCTCATCTCTCTCAAGGCCAGATGTAGTCACCACTTGACCAATCTAAGCTCAAAGAAGGGAGCAGGGATGAGGGAAGAATACTTCTCCCTTGGAGGGAGGGGGGTTGAGGTGTGGAGACTGGCTGCACAATAACAGAATTTACCACACTCTAATTTCAAGTAACAACTGTATTTCTGTTTATTAAGTCTGTAAAATAAGGCTTTGGATCTCACAGGCAGAAAGAAATCTATTCTGCCAAAGATCAAGTCAGGAAACAAGGGTTATGAATTACCCTTTTAAAGAAATCACAATTAAATACACTTAATGATTTCCATGAAGATCATAATTTAGGCTGAGTATATTATGAAACATCTGCATATCAATGAGAAAGTTGCCAGTGCTTTTTGACCTCTTAAATTCTTCTACTGCAGCCTATTGGAGAAGAAGGCACATTCAGGCAAGTAAACAAAGCAAGCCAACTTGCATACAGGAATCTGCCGCCTTCATCTCAGAGGCTGTGTTACCAGATTAAATCGGGGGTTAAAACCTACGGTTTAGAGGCCATATCTGGCCCACTGCCTGTTTGTATATCACCTGTGACATAAGGATGGTCATTTTTATATTTATAAATGGCTGTAAAAAAAAAGAATATTATATATCTGAAAATATATGAAATTCAAATTTCAGTAGCCATGAAAAAGCTTTATTGGGACATAGCCACACCCATCTGACTGCTTTGAGTGCTATAGCAGCAGAGTCAAGCAGTTGCCATAGAGACCACATGACTTGAAAAGCTGAAAATATCTGCTATGTCTTTACTGGCCTATTACCTGAAACATTTACCAACCTCTGGACTGAACGATTTATTCAGATATAAAGTACCATAACTCTATTGGGGTAGGCCAAAAACTTTGTTTGGGTTTTTCCGTACCATCTTATGGAAAAACTCGAAGTAACTTTTTGGTCAACCCAATATATGGTTCTCAAACAGTTTGAAGCCTATTCTTAGATAGGTTTGAAGCCTGACAGTTCTGTATCATGAAACAGAGAGGTGAGTATAATATCTAGTGGGTCCAACTGTACCCTTGAGTTGACATCACTTCGAGAAAGCAGGAAACCCAGATTTTGTGATCCCTGACTCCAGTTAACACCGATTTACATTTCGTGGTGGTTTATGCTATGCAACAGTTTGCTGTCTGCCCATTACTTTTCACACACTTTTTTTAAACCGTCATAAGCTTAGAATTTGATTTAATTTTTGTTTTATAAAAACAAATGTCATCCCACGAGGGGAGATGGCTCTTGTTATAAACACACGTGTGTAGGACTGTAAAACTTAATGAAATTCACAACCAAACGTTGTAATAAATGGCCTCGGGACAGAAACAATCTAATCAGCCTCCAGTGAGTCACAGATGATCGGCTGGAATTGCACACAGGTGGCTGGGGGCACAAGGCCTTTGGCGTCTTGCCTCATAACACACAGGGGACGTGCGTTTTATGACCCAACTCTACGTGCCCTGTCGTGCTTTACTGTTTGCATATTTCTGTCCCAACCTGCCCTGGCAATGTAGTTACACAGAAATTATAGTCTGCAAACCACCCTCATTAGGAGAAGTTAGCAACTATTTCATTGCCTGAGAAAGGACTAGTGTGTTGTAAGAGCAGTGCCCAGATGAACCGCAAGCTCTGGGGGCCCCGGCTGAGGTTTGCAGCTTTGAAAAGGAGCACGGAATAACTACCCCTCCTCTCTACCTGCAGTCTTCTTTTGGTAGTTCTGTGGAGGATAGAAAATATGTTCCTCGGCTTGTACTGTGTGCTTTATGGAGTTGAACCGAGTCATTGGGCAAGCTGACATGACTTTTAGTAAAAGCAATATAAGTATCTTTGCAGCTTGGAGGAGGATCATTATCAAGACCAGCTTTCCAATCTTTCATTCCAAAATGAAATTGTGAGGTTTATCACGAATCTTGGGAGGTGTTGCCAGGGTCACTGACATTATTCAGGGGGCCATTTGCTGCACTTGATTGTGTACTGATGCTGAGCATGGCAGGTGGGTTGCATGAGTACACTCTCAGAAAGATTGTGCAGGCCTTGTCATGGCATTGATTGATTCCAGGAAGGGAAAATGTATGGGATCATCCAACTACATGACCCTACTGGGGACCTAGAAAAAATGTATCCAATTTGAAAATAAATGGGTAAACATTATTTCATTATTTTGGGAACAAAGCAAGCCCCTCCATTTTTGGAGTCACACCAGTGATGGCATCACTACTACCAGTAACTACTTCCAAGGGTATCTGCAGTCCTTCTGTGATGGCATTCAGATAGCAGAGTGGTTAAGAGCAGGCTTCGAACTAGACCACCAGGGACTGAGTCCTAGTCTGTCATGTATAAGCTCTGTGACTATTAGCAACTTAGTCAGCATCTCTGTACCTCTGTCTCTCTTCCAGAAAGACCAGGATACTAACAGTACCTACTCACTGAGTGATTGAGCTATGCTATGATTTAACTGATGCAAAGTACAGTGCCTGGCACAGTCATGCTTCACTGAGATCAGTTATTATTAATATAATTATTTGCTATATATGTTTGTACATCCACCCAGGACTCTACAATCATCATTATTTAAGAAGAGAGATGCATAAGAACTAATATTTATTGCATACCATGGCCTAGGTTTTAGCTGACTATTCTCCATTTATTATTTTATTTAATTCTAATAATCTTATAGAGGAAGATACTATTTCCATGAATGAGAAAACAAATTCTAAAAAGGCAAACAAATCAGAACCTGCTCATCAGCTATGGCAGATCTAGTGTCAGCAAATTACAAATCTACATTGGTTATTGAGCTGAGACTTTGGGTTTACTTCCTGCCTCTATCTCTTACTAACTGCGAGCTTGGGCCATTTAACCTCTTCAAGTTTCATTCTTCTCCTTGCAAAAAGTACGTAAAAATAGAAACTACCTCACAAGTATAGCGAAAATTAAATGATTTACTAATATCTATGAATGTTTAGTATAGTATTCAGTACTTGAAAGATAGTGATCAGTAGCTTTCAGTTCAGTTCAGTTACTCAGTCATGTCTCTGCAACCCCATGGACTGTAGCACACCAGGCCTCCCTGTCCATCAGCTCCCAGAGGCTACTCAGACTCATCCCCATTGAGTCAGTGATGCCATCCAACCATCTAATGCTCTGCTGTTCCCTTCTCCTCCTGCCTTCAATCTTTCCCAGCATCAAGGTCTCTTCAAATGAGTCAGTTCTTCACATCAGGTGGCCAAAGTACTGAAGTTTCAGCTTCAACATCAATCCTTCCAATGAATATTCAGGACTGATTTCCCTTAGGATGGACTGGTTGGATCTCCTTGCAGTCCAAGGGACTCTCAAGAGTTTTCTCCAACAGCATAGTTCAGAAACATCATTTCTTTGGTGTTCAGCTTTCTTTATAGTTCAACCCTCACATTCATACATGACTACTGGAAAAATCATAGCTCTGACTAGATGAACCTTTGTTGGCAAAGTAATGTCTCTGCTGTTTAATATGCTGTCTAGGCTGGTCATAACTTTTCTTCCAAGGAGCAAGCTTCTTTTAATTTCATGGCTGCAGTCACCATCTGCAGTGATTTTGGAGCCCCGCCCAGAATAAGTCATTATAATGTTCCAAACAAAGATCTGTGTGAAACCATGGCTCCGTGTTGCCTCCTTCACAACACCTATTGTGTTGCTAACCCACCTGTCACCACCATTAAAGAGTGAGCTGTGTCATAGTGGTTACTCCCTGTCTGTTGATCACTGTATGCCTTCTGTTTATGACACGGAGGTTTTGGCATGACTCAGGTATTCCATAAATACAAAAATAGTGGCTGGATGGCTAAATAAATTCATTTTTATGTTTAAGTCATCCATTCTGTGTTTTTGCCATAGATATAAAAAGAAGATACTACATTTATAGTGGAATATTATTCATTCTTAAACAGGATGGAAATCTTTCCATATAAAACCACAGGGACACAGAAAGGCAAGGACTGCATGATACGACTTATATCAGGTGTCTATCATAGGACAACATGGAAGAAATGGACAAATTCTTAGAAAAGTGCAACTTTCCAAAACTGAACCAGGAAGAAATAGAAAATCTTAACAGACCCATCACAAGCATGGAAATTGAAACTATAATCAGAAATCTTCCAGCAAACAAAAGCCCAGGTCCAGACGGCTTCACAGCTGAATTCTACCAAAAATTTAGAGAAGAGCTAACACCTATCCTACTCAAACTCTTCCAGAAAATTGCAGAGGAAGGTAAACTTCCAAACTCATTCTATGAGGCCACCATCACCCTAATAACAAAATCTGACAAAGATGCCACACACACACACAAAAAAAGAAAATTACAGGCCAATATCACTGATGAACATAGATGCAAAAATCTTCAACAAAATTCTAGCAATCAGAATCCAACAACACATTAAAAAAATCATACACCATGACCAAGTGGGCTTTATCCCAGGGATGCAAGGATTCTTCAATATCCGCAAATCAATCAATGTAATTCACCACATTAACAAATTGAAAAATAAATGCCATATGATTATCTTAATAGATGCAGAGAAGGCCTTTGACAAAATTCAACATCCATTTATGATAAAAACTCTCCAAAGAGCAGGAATAGAAGGAACATACCTCAACATAATAAAAGCTATATATGACAAACCCACAGCAAACATTATCCTCAATGGTGAAAAATTGAAAGCATTTCCCCTAAAGTCAGGAACAAGACAAGG
>SJYX01001090.1:89556-117479 GCA_006410675.1 Oreotragus oreotragus | reverse complement strand
ATTTTTAAAGTAGTTCCTAGCTTAATTTCATGGAAATTTTGCCCAAGGAATCTGTTTTGATTCTTCTTTTAATTTGGCTTGAAGAAACTGATATCTTATGAACAATGGCCCTAATGGCCCTAATGGGCCCTTTTTATCTTTAAAGAAAAAGAAATAAAAATGGAAATAAGAAGGGATCGTGGCCTCTTGGGACTTGAAAGATGTTGCTTAGTGACATGGCATCATCACCATCAAATTGATACCCAACTTTAGCTCTTTCTCTGTGTAGCATACCGTACCAAGAGCTTTTCAATATCTTATTTAGCATTACCACCTAAAGGAAATCAATGCTGAATAATCATTGGAAGGACTGATGCTGAAGTTGAAGCTTCAATACTCTGGCCACCTGATGCAAAGAGCTGACTCACTAGAAAAGACTCTGATTCTGGGGAAAACTACAGGCAGGAGGAGAAGGGGCAACAGAAAACTAAGATCATGGCATTCAGCCCCATCATTTCATGGCAAATAGATGGGGAAACAATGGAAATGGTGAGAGACTTTATTTTTGGGGGGCTCCAAAATCACTGCAGATGGTGACTGTAAGCCATGAAAGTAAAAGAAACTTGATCCTTGGAAGAAAAGTTATGACCAACCTAGACAGCTTATTAAAAAGCAGAAACATTACTTTGCCAACAAAGGTCCATCTAGTCAAAGCTATGGTTTCTCCAGTGGTCAAGTATGGATGTGAAGGCTGGACTATAAAGAAAGCTAAGTGCTGATGAGTTGATGTTTCTGAACTGTGGTATTGGAGAAAACTCTTGAGAGTCCCTTGGACTGCAAGGAGATCCAACCAGTCCACCCTAAAGGAAATCAGTCCTGAATATTCATTGGAAGGACTGATGTTGAAGCTGAAACTCCAATACTTTGGCCACCTGATGCGAAAAGCTGACTCACTGGAAAAGACCCTGATGCTGGGAAAGATTGAAGACAGGAGGAGAAGGGGATGACAGAGGATGAGATGGTTGGATGGCATCACCAAGGTGATGGACATGAGTTTGAGTAGGCTCTGAGAGCTGGTAATGGACATGGAAGCCTGGTGTCCTGCAATTCATGGGGTCACAAAGAGTTGAACATGACTGATTCAACTGAACTGGGGTATAATTGATTAACAATGTTGTGATAGTTTCAGGTGAACAGTAAAGGGACTCAGCCAAACATATACATGCAGCATAAACTCCCCTAAACGCCCCTCCCATGCAGCCTGGCTCATAACATTGAGCAGAGTTCCCTCTGCTACACAATAGGTCCTTGTTAGTTATCTATTTTAAATACAGCAACATGCACATGACCTTCCCCAAATCCCTAACTATCCCTTCCCTCCATCCTTCCCCCGGCAACCCTAAGTTCGTTCTCCAAGTCTGTGAGTTTCTTTCTGTCTTGTAAGTAAGTTCATTCGAATAATTTCTTTTTAGATCTCACATATAAGGGATGTCATATGACATTTCTCCTTCTCTATCTGAGTTAGTTATGGATGCAAATTTTCATTCCTGTTCTTTCAGTGAAGAAAAAAGTGATGTCCAGGGAAGTTAAGTGACTTGCCCAAAGTCACAGAGCAGCAACGTGTCAGATCCAGGGCTGAATCACGGCTCACTCTGACCTCAGATCCCCACCCTTGCTGTCTCCCTTTATTCACCCAGTCTATAAATACTTACTACCATTAGATGAGTAAATGTTTCTAAAGAGTTTAGAACACTGTCAGATGCAAAATAAGTGCTGACTGTGTTTGACAAATAAATGCATAAATTCTTGGCTTGAATGGAATGTATCAGTGAAGAAGGCATACAACCTTTGCTCTTGTGGAGCTTAAGAGAGGGGGAAAGTAACAGAGGGGGCAGATGATAAACAGTGTGTATAGGAAACAAGTAGCAGAGCATGGCAGAAGGTTATACGTTTAATGGAAAAAGAGCAAGGCCTGAGGATGGGGTGGGAATATTCACAGGGCTGCTGGGTTGCATTTCAACATGGTGGTCAGGGCAGGACTCAGAGAGAAGACAGACTCTGAGTAAGAATTGGTGGCTGTCTCGGGGAAGTGTACTCCTGATGGGGAGCGAGAGCCAGGGGAGCAGCACGTAGGCCATGTGTCTCGACTGGAGTGACCAAGGGCAGGAGGGGCTGGGAGTGAAGTCAGAGAGGAGATGGAGTGGGAAGGAGTGAGGGGTGGGGGATGCCACGTAGGGTTCCCCTCTCGAGCTGCTAGACTAGGGCCCCCTCCCTTACATTCTGTCCCCTAGAGGCTGTCCCAGTATTTGCAGTTCCTGCTTGGGGACATGTAGAAGGCCTGAGCAACCCCATCCAATGCTTGACAATTCAGGGTCGAGAGAGTTAAAGTATTAATAGACTATTCCGGAGCCAGATGGTCAGCAGGGTCTGCTCATTCCATGAGCATTCGATCCTGCAAAGGGCAAGGGTTATGTGAGTGGCTCCAAACCTATGACATCTGTCAGCCATGCACAGATAAAGGGCCACAGATAATCCGAAGAAACTGAGCATGCAACTGAGGGATGCTCTCTCTAGGGAGAATAAAGGACTGAGCGACCACAAGAAATCTAAAAGTGTCTGTATATGTGTGTACATGTATATACATTTGTGTATGAATATATGTATATACATTATATATATGTGTGTGTGTATACATTTGATTCAATTAAATCACTAAGTAATAACTGCCCAACATGTGCAAGGCACAGTGAGGAAGACATAAGATTTTTATGACATGGAGCAGATTTTTAGGCACCATGAAATACTAGAAAGAATACTGATATTTGAAGAGCAGGGGTTGGCAAACTGTTTCTTGAAGATCTGGGGAGTGAATATTTTAGGTTTTGTGGGCCATAGAGTCTCTATTGTAACTTACTCAACTCTGCCACTGAAAGCCTCCTAGACACCATGTAAACAGATAGGCATGGCTCTGTCCTAATTAAACTTGACTTACACATACTGGGGTTTGGCTCATGGGCAGTCATTTGCTGTCGCATCAGTTGAACATTTGTACTTCTACCAGATCTGTGGAAGGTGCTGTCTACTGAGCACCTGTACTCACTATCAGGAGCGGATGCTAGGTGCTTCTCCTGCGAATCCTAACATAACTCTTACAGCATTCGTATTATTACTCTCCCTATTTTGCAGATGAAGGAATAGAGGCTCACGTCAGAGAGGGTCAGTAAATTGCCTAGGGCCACACAGTGATTAAGTTGGAAAACTGAGAAGCAAATTGTGGAACACGATTCCACATGACATTTCTTTCTATCACAGTACACTGAAGCTCACAGAAGAGAAATGCAGATAATAATATAATCAGATATTTAGCCCTTTGCCCAAAGCAACTGAGATTTTAGTCACTGTATATTACGTTTACAGTGTCCATTTCAGCTATGGGGAAAGAGAAAAAAAAGGCACATTTCCATTTTGCCTTCTTTGGCATGTGTGGACTTCTCTCCAGAGATTTCAAAGCTGCCTGAGCCTCAGGTTCTGCATTTTTCTTGGAAACAATCTGTGCTTTATAAATGATGGTGGTGGGGGGCTTTTAGGCTGTGGGGAATAAAGTAACACTCCCTGCTCCTTGTTCTGAGCAGTGGATTGGCGAACTCAGGGATGAAGAGAACATACTGAAATGCAAAAATACTTTTTGAGTCACGTGCAAACTAAAAGATGTACAGAAATCAGGCCCCCACCCGTTGGGGCTCCCTTCATTCCTCCATGCCCTCTTCCCATGGGGCTCCGACCAGCTCAACCTTCTGTTCTCAAGGAGAAATGTCAACTTCAGTCCTGACTCACGGCCCTTGTACTTGTTCCTTCTGCCTGGAATGCTCTGCTCCTGGATTCTCCCAGACCTGGTGTCTCTTGTTCACTAGGTCTGAGTTCAGTCCTCTTATTTTTACAGGAAATTCTCCTAGGAGCTCCTAGTCTAAATTTTCCAAGTGCAGGTCTTTCTCTGTCTCCGTGTTCATTCTTGGCATCAAATACTTCCTATCTTGTTCATTTACTCATTTTTAACTTTTGTTTCCTCTGATGACATCTTGAGCTCCATGGAAGCAAGCATCTTGTCTGTTTTGTTCATCCCTGCTTGTGGTGCTCTGAACGGCGTCTAGCACGGAAAGGTATTCAGAGAATGTCTTTTGAATGAATGCATGATCGACAGCAGCAGAAAAACATATGTTGAATGCTTACTGTCTGCTAGGCACAGGGCTGAGCCTTTATATGTACTCCTTCGCTCAGTTCAACAGTGTAATTTCTTCAAGGAATTCTGATTACCCCCACTTTACAGATGATGCAATGGAGGCTTGGAATGGTCAGTCCCACAAGTGATAACACTATTCCCATCTCAGCCCGTTTGACTTAAGTCACTACTTGCAAGATACAGGAGAAGTGGAAGAGTGAATCACACATATATTACCCTGAAGGATAAGGAAAATGTCCTAACCAAGAGCCAGTTCAAGAAAGGAAACAGCCTCCCTTTCTCAGAAAGCCAATACAATGGTGATGAATTCTCATCTGTGTCCAACGCAGGGCAGTGTTGAAGAAGGGGTGGTAGGCAGGTCATCCGCACATGTTCATGGACATCCAGTAAGCCTTGCACTGGTAACCTCATGGAAGTGGGGCTTTTTGTCATTTGTTTTTGCTGCAGTTTCAAGGTGCATTATTAAAGAAACCATCTCAGGGGAGACTGGTGATCTCGGTGGGGAGCCCTCGTCTCCGCTGGTGTGCCTGAATTCTGCTCTGGGTGTGTGAGTCGTCACCTCTGCCTGTTTCGTGGGCTGGATTAAGAAGTGACACTTAATAAAGGCTTCTCCAATTCGGCCCTTTCCATTTGCACTTTTGGCACATTTGCTTTGAGTTTCTGGCTTTGATGTTGGCTCTTGTTCAGCAGGCTCTGGGCTTTGGGGGAGTGTAGGCTGTAGCAAGCAGGAGGAAAGCTTTGTGTCTGAACTGGCACAGTGATTGATTAACCCTTTCTGTAACTTATCTGGTGAAAAGGAGACTACTCGGCCAAGTAGGCTCCAGATGGCCCGAGGAGGCAGGCCGTACGTTCTGAGATACTGATTTTGGGGGTTGTAACACCCTAGAACAAACTAAGTGTGACATGTAGTCATACTAACACATGGACCCTTGGAAGATTGAGTGTTGGGGGTGGCTCAAGAAGTTTGCAAGTCGGTAATTCATTCTTTGAGCAAATTTTAATCTCAGGATGGCCCTTGTCACTACATGGAAAACAAACCAATCCAAACAGAAGGGACAAAAATAAACTAAAAATAAAGTGTGTTTCCAACTTATTTTGGTCTTGATCGTTTGTTTTGTATTTTGTAAACTCCACTGTCAACTACCAAGCTTTAGGTACAGTTGGGTAGCAACAAAGTAAGAAAGAGAAAAAAGGAAAAATGGGAGGGAGAGAGGCAGGAAACTACAAAACTAATGATCAATAACTGACCTCCTAAAGCAGCTTATAAATACAGCCCTGTTGCATCAACATTCAGCGAGTGAAGCAACATTTGAATTTTCATTTCTGGAACATCCCTTAATATTTTAAAGCAAGAGATGCTTGCTCTTCTTCTCCACTTATTCTGTTATTCCAGACAAACTTCTGTTGGGAAAAAGTCAAAATAAGCCAGCTCTGTTCTCTCATTTAAGTGAAAATGAAGGGAGTGTTTGCAAACATGTTTTTAATCAGACTTTTACATTTGTACTTAATTATTTATTTAGCCATTTACTAAACATGCTGCTAGTTCTTTCAAGGAAGAGAAAACACTATGTGAAACACGACTCAATTCTCTTTGGGGCTCTACCCACGGGTCCAGCCTTTCCAGTTACTATTTCTGACAGCGGGAGGCTTGGTCGCCCGCCATCAGGAGTCCAATGTGTGATTTCGGGACAGATGACAGCATCTGAACAAGCTCCTCACACAACCTCAGAAACCAAAAATCAGAACAAATACGTCCTCCTCCATTTTTAAAATATGTTTGTAGTGGGAAGGGAATGCAGATGCACAGAAAAGTTCAATATTGATTTGAGCATGTTGAAGAAAAAAAATTAAAAAAAAAAATCCAGTAAGACAAGGCACCCATTATTAACATCATGTCATTCAAAGCACCTTCAGACTCAGCTATCAGATATGTGAGTTTTTAGCCACTCATCAATTTCTCTGAGTAGTGCCATAGAGAAACTGTCATATACATTAGGTCTGGGAAAACTAGCTTTGATGCTGTTAGAATGGGACCAGTCAGTCTGTGGACGTAAGCTGCCTTTCTTCCAGCACACACCCAGGACCAACATCACTAGCCAATCATAGCATTGTTTCCCACTGGGTCCATAACGCCTTAGAGTCTCATCCGAATGAAGTGCCGAGTAGCCAGTCCTTCAGTGTGGGACTTGTCATCACTGTGGACACTGATTAGGGCTCCATCTCCAGGTGACCCGAAAGTCTCCTGGAGTTTTGACAGCTGCCATTGCAAGTCCCTCCTGGCATCTGCATCCTTGTAATTCCTTCACTGTGACTTTGGGCTAGACTTAGCCATTCACTTCTAGGGAGCAACATACGCAAAAGTGATGATGGGATGTCACTCTTCAGGAGGTTACAAAAGACTGACTCTCATCTCATCAGGACTCACTCTTGCCTTCTCTGAAGAAACCAGCTACCACATTGTGAGCTGCTCCATGGAGAGTCCACAGGGCAAGGACCCGAGGGGAGCCTCTAGTTAGTATAGCTTGGGAGGAATCAAGGCCCTCAGTCCAAAAGAAAGCCAACGACTAAACACCGCCAGCAGCCAAGTGAGTGATCTTGAAAGAAGGGGACCATCCCCCAGCCAGGCTTTAAGATGACCACGACCCCGGTCAGTATCTTCCCTGCAGCCTTGAGAGAGACCCTGTGTCAGAGGACTGCCAACTCACAGCAGCTATGAGATAATAAAGAGCATTGCTTAAGGCCACCAAGGATTGGGATAATATGTTACACAGCAATAGGCAGCTAACGTAGTAAGGTTTTAGCAGACTCCATGAAAGTGAGGACGCAGGGATAAAGAAGAAAACGGAGCCCGCCTCTGAAAAGGAGTTCAAGTTTCCCCTGGCATGAAAAACTAAACTAAGTGACAGCTCAGAACTGTGATGGGCTTTGGGAATCTTATCATTCTTATCAAACATTTATTACATGTTAAACCCACCCCAGTACTCTTGCCTGGAAAATCCCATGGACGGAGGAGCCTGGAAGGCTGCAGTCCATGCGGTCGCTGAGGGTCGGACACGACTGAGCGACTTCACTTTCACTTTTTCACTTGGATGCATTGGAGAAGGAGATGGCAACCCACTCCAGCGTTCTCGCCTGGAGAATCCAAGGGACAGGAGAGGCTGGTGGGCTGCCGTCTATGGGGTCGCGCGGAGTCAGACACAACTGAAGCGACTTAGCAGCAGCAGCAGTAAACCTAAGTATGGCCTCCTGTGCTATCTTGGAGTTACAAAGAGGCAAGCCCTGGTCTCTCTCCTTAGAGCAGGGTCAGGAAACAGATGCTATGATGAAGTGGACAGTGACTGCTTTCATTTGCCCAGCAACCGTCCTCACGCTTGTTCAGTTTCACCAGGCTGATTTTGCTTGAGGAAGCCACTCTGGTGTCTCCTAGGCCCATTTGGTCTGGATGGCACTGGCCCATGGTCAGGCCTGACACCAAGCTTGCTAGCTTGGCAGGATGTGGGTGACCATTGTTACCTCTGCTTGGAGTGAATTGGTTTGAATTAGACCAAAGAGAGGAAAGGAAAGCCAAGAAAAGGAAAGAAGCGTCCTGTTGACAAAATCTTTTCAGCACCGTTCTCCAGCTGCTCTTGTGCTGGGATTTTCAGTTCTATTAGGCAAGAAATCCCTTCCCCCACCCTCCCANAATGGTCAGAATGGTATATTTTACATTATGTATATTTTCCTTCAAGCAAGCAAGCAAGACTACGTTCTTACCAAAAAGAAACGAACAAGCAGGTTCTTACCAAGGGAGGTCCAGCCAAGAAAATGGTACCCTGCTTACGGACGATGATGTTTTCATCAGCCATTGCAGGCACGTAAGCTCCTCCTGCTGTACAGGAGCCCATGACCACTGCTATCTGGAATCCAAGCACATGGGAAACTCATGCAGTACAGCTCAAACAGTGAATTACACAGTCTCTGGATCTACAGTTCCACAAACAGTACCAGGGCATGTTACTAGCTTCTCCCTCTGCTGTCTTTGTTTTTATTTTTTGGTTTTGGGCTCCTGTACAGCAGGAGGAGCTTACGTGCCTGCAATGGCAGATGTGTATAAGAGACAGCCCTTAACCCTATATATGTTCGAATTGGGTTTCTGTGACTTACAATATGAATTATCCAGAACAATGCAACAGGAAAGATGTGAAAATGTAGGAATTTGAAAAAGCTGGCACTTCATAAAGTCAGCTTTGAGGTGGGCCTGGATTAGCAGGAGGAAAGGGTCACAAGGAGGTTGTCATGTCACCTGGAGACACTCAGATACCCAAAGGGGTCACCATTACTGCTACGGATTTTGTAGGTGATTCTGTATGCTTGGGCTCACATGAGAAAATGAGCCAAAATATTAATAAAGTTCATATTCAGCAAATATCTCTTCTGTACTGGCTGTGTGTTAGGAACTGTTTGCAGATGGTGCTGAGGAGAGAAGGACAAAACAAGACATCTGTGCTCAGGGGGTCTAGAAAAGTCTAGCCTCTTTCAGGGAGACAGATCATAAAAAAAGATCAAAGCCTATCAGTGTATCTATCAGTGTAGGATAATGCTGGTGGTGGTGAGCTCCAGGAGAGACACAGCATGAAAGAGCTGGCTAGAGATGATGAGGACTAAGGAGGATGGGTACCATTCAGATACAGTGGCTAGGGAAGAACTTCTAGCAGAGTGAGAATGGGAACACAGGTATGACTTAAACATGGGGTGACTTGTGCAGGTGCCTGGGGAAAGGTCTTCCAGGTACAAGGAAGGGTGACTACCAAGGCCTTCAGTCGGAATGGAATATTTGGTATGTTTTAGGTCAATAAGAGGGCCAGGGTGTCAGGGAGACCTAAGAAAGAAGAAGAGCAAAGGACTATGATGTCAGGGAGACGTCAGATCACACAGTGTCTTGAAGGGCATTGTAAGAATGCTAGCTTTTACTTTTTAATTCAACTATAGTTGATTTTACAACATGTTGGTTTCTGGCGTACAGTAAAGTGATTCAGTTACACGTACATACAAATCTTCCTTTTCATATTCTTTTCCATCATGGTATATTACAGGATATTGAATATAGTTTCCTGTGCGACAGTATCGGATGTTGTTGTTTATCTATTTATACACAGTAGTATGTAGGACGGAGGAGCCTGGTAGGCTGCAGTCCATGGGGTAGCGAAGAGTCGGACACGACTGAGCGACTTCACTTAACTTTTCACTTTCCACTTTCATGCATTGGAGAAGGAAATGGCAACCCACTCCAGTGTTCTTGCCTGGAGAATCCCAGGGACGGGGGAGCCTGGTGGGCTGCCATCTGTGGGGTTGCACAGAGTTGGACACGACTGAAGCCACTTAGCAGCAGCAGCAGCAGCATGTATTTGCTAATCCAAAACTCCTAATCTATCCCTCCCCTGGCCCCTTCCCCCTTGGGTAACTGTAAGCTGGTTTACTATGTCATTAATCTTTCGGTTTTATGAATAAGTTCGTTTTGGCATATTTTGGATTATGCGTCTGAGTGACATCATATGGTATTTCTCTTTCTGACTTATGTTACCGAGTAAGATCATCTCTAGTTGCATCCATGTTGCTGCAAATGACATGATCTCACTCTTTTCATTGCTGAGTAGTATTCCACCGTATATATGTTTCACATCTCCTGTATTTATTCATCTGCCGATGGACACTTAAGTTGCTTCTGTATCTTAGCTATTGTAAATAGTGCTACTATGAACACTGGGGTGCAGGGATCTTTTCGAATTGGAGCTTTCTCTGGATATATGGCCAGGAGTGGGACTGCTGGATCAGGATGTGAGCTTTCACGTAAGAGTAATGGGCAACCAGAGGAGCGCCATGATCTGTGAAGCTCTCTCTTGCTGCTCTGCTGACAGTAAACTTGCAGGGGACAGGGGTGGCACAGAAGACCTATTTAGAGGCTATTGCAGAAGGTCTAGCAAGAACTGATGGTGGTTAACAGTTGGGCTTGGATTCTGGATATATTTTTGAAGATAAAGCCTCTAAGATTTGCAGACTCATGGACTGTAGCACATGAGAGAAAGTATGGTTGTTTAGGAGGAGTAGGTGGAAAGCTAGGGCTGTCTTTAACCAAGCTGGGGACAAGAGTTGACATGGCGCCACTCATGTATGATGCCTGTTAGACACGCGAGTGATGGATCGGGTGGGTGGTTGGATGTATGAACCTTGAGTGCTGGGAAGAGGCTGGGTTGGAGACGCATGTTTGGGAAACACAGCAGACAGAGCTGTTTAAAACTGAGATAATCTAAGAGGTGAGTATAGACAAGACACAGAAGACATTCAATCGGATCCTAAGATACTCCATCACTTAAAGGTCAGGAAGAGGAGGAGCTTGCTGGAAAAGAAACTGAGGTGAAAAGTTTGAGCCACAGTGCTTTGCTGTTGATGTTCAGTCGCTAAGTCATGCCTGATTCTTTGCGACCCCATGGACAGCAGCACACCAGGCTTCCCTGTCCTTCACTATCTCCCAGAGCTTGCTCAGACTCCTGTCCATTGAGTCAGGGATGCTATCCAGTCATCTCATCATCTGCTACCCTCTTCTTCTCATGCCTTCAATCTTTTCTAGCATCCGGATCTTTTCAGACCAGGTATCAAACAGAAGCAGTACTTTTTCTGCTTCTGCTTTTCTCTGCTTTACCTAGTATCACTTTCACTTCGTACAGTACTTTCTCATGAAGTGGTAGGAAAGCTGGATTCCAACTCCACAGACTCACTACAGTACAGTGTTCTTGCTCAGAGAAAAATCAAGACATAGGAACTCGCCTTAAAGAAGACACAGAGTCTCTACTGCAATGAATAGTGAGTGCAGGATGAAGGACAGATACTGGGGAAGTGAGGCAAGTTTCAAGGAATCTGGTGGGTATTAGGTTCACATGAGAAGTCAAAACTATGAAGGCAGACAAAGCTGAAATGAGCAGCTACGTGGTAAGGGGAAATAATGGGCAAGAAGAATATTAGATAAGGGTTCAGTAGGTTCGAGACCTTGACATAAAAGGTGGGAGGCCAAGCTTGGTACCCGGTGAATACCCAGACCATGGGTTTCAGTGCCAGCTTATTGTTAAAACTTTTTTAATGGCTTGAACACCTTTTATTGTGCATTTTGGGAACTCCTTGCCCCCATGGAACTAGCAAAATGTAAAACTTGACTGTATCACTCATTCACTTACAACGTCACTTTTTGCCAAGCCTGGTACCCGGTGAATACCCAGACCATGGGTTTCAGTGCCAGCTTATTGTTAAAACTTTTTTAATGGCTTGAACACCTTTTATTGTGCATTTTGGGAACTCCTTGCCCCCATGGAACTAGCAAAATGTAAAACTTGACTGTATCACTCATTCACTTACAACGTCACTTTTCTCACATACATACAAGGACAAAGTCCAATGTGAATAATAATAACAGCAGCAAGTAACATGTCAAAGTGTCTTCCATGTGTCAGGCACTGGTCTAATGCCTTACTTTACACTTATTATCTTCCCATTTTACAGATGAAGACATGGAAACTAGGCAATTACGTGGTGTGCCTAAATTCCCACAGCTAGTCAGTAGGAAAAATACAATTCAAACCTAGAGCTTTGTGAGACTGTTCTGGCACTATCAGAGGTGTGTGGGTAAGTGTTAGGTGAACTGCGGTTGGACAACCATGGGTTTAAATGAAAGCCTGTGTGATTGTGGGGACCGAGGATGAGATGGCTGGATGGCATCACGGACTTGATGGACGTAAGTCGGAGTGAACTCCGGGAGATGGTGATGGATAGGGAGGCCTGGCGTGCTGCGATTCATGGGGTCGCAAAGAGTCGGACACGACTGAGCGACTGAACTGAACTGAAAGTAGGCGTTGAGCCCAAGTGATGGCAATGGATCGTCTAAAACACATCCCATGAATGTGTACCAAGGTCTGTCATCTTGGACCAGAGTATCTGCTGAGCAAAATAAGTGCCCTAATGATTGCAATAGGGCTAGTAAATAGGACGTGGTGCTCCTTTGGACCCAGGGTCTGTGATCCACAGCCCAAATGGCCAAGGAGTTAGGCACATCCTCATGCGTGCTTTTGGCACCTTCTTGTAACATTTCAGTAGGGAGATGTACCTTCCCCTATGTTATAGATGAAGACTCTAAGACTCATGGGAGTGACCTACACAGGTTTATCCTGGAGGGAAAAGGAGGAGACCAGTTGTTCTCGCTCATACTCCTGGGGAGAAGGTATTCTTTCCTGTCTCCAAAACCGAAGCGTCTTTTCTTGCCACTTTGCTTTCTTTTGTAACAGCTTTGTCTCCTCTACCCCAATCCTACCAAAACAGTTCTGGGGAACTACGAGTAATGCAGACCAACAATCCTTTCTTTCTCTTCTGTTTCCTCTCATCTTGAGTCTCTTCAGCACGTTTGAAACTGTGTCTTGATTCCCTTCCCCCAAAGTGAAAGTTGCTGTCTTCTGGTTAACTCAGATCTGCAGGGATAAATTCTTAGGAAAACCATGTGCTTTTTATTATGTTGTTGTTTATTCATGGACTTGAAACACATTTATATTAGTAGGCTATTCATGGAATAAAACATTCAGATAAAAAAAAAATAACAGAGTTTGGTAGTCATCTTGAGGAAATAAAGAGAAGTCTCCTATAGAGAAGCATGTTTAACTCTTCCTGTCTCATTTCCTCATGTGGGAAGCCTGTTGACCACCACCATGGTTGACAACCATCCCAGCCTTCTTCATGTGAAATTCATCATCACAGTCGAGATCTGGTCCTTGTTGCTATCAGCACAAAGGAAGCAAGTGGCCCAGAGCTTACTGGAATCTCATGTAAAGTAAATAAAACAAAGTCAGTGCCTCTAGCTGCCCGCCTTCAACTTTCCATTTCAAACTCCACAGTGGGGACACATGTTTTATGGAGGGTGAAAGGGGAGGATCTATTACCTATTAGTTCTAATATCTACTGTGAGCAAACACTCGGCAGCCTTGCTACTCAAAGTGTGGTCTGGGGATCAGTAGCAGTATTGGCTTCTCGGGAATGTGTCAGAAGCGCACAATCTCAGACTCCACCCCAGCCCTACTCAATTAGAATCTACATTGTCACAAGGTATCTGGGGAAAATTTCCCACATATTAAAGTTTGAGAAGTACTGCATAGCAGTGTGAGGTATTTTATTTATGCACTTCATACATTTCAGGCACATGTATGACCGTGAAAGTGAAGTGTTAGTCACTCAGTTGTGTCTGACTCTTTGTGACCCCAGGGACTGCAGCCTGCCAGGCTCCTCTGTCCATGGAATTCTCCAAGCAGAAATACTGGAGTGGGTTGCTGTTTCCTTCTCCAAGGAATCTTCCCTACCCAGGGATCAAACCTGGGTCTCCCACGTTGCAGGCAGACTCTTTACCAATGGAGCCATTGGGGAAGCTTGTATTTAAATCCATGTTACTTAAATGAGAAAACAACAGATCACGATAGTTAAGGAGCTTGGCTAAATTCTTGGCTAGTGTGTGTTAGGACCAATATTTGAATCCTGTTGTGTCTGACTTCGAAGCTTGCCTATCTTCTACTGTCTCATGTTACCTTCATTTTTTTCCCCCTAAAGGTTAGGTTGCAGTGAGCAGCTCTCATTTCAATGAGAAGAAACATGAGACTTGAATTTCCACAAGGAGAGACTTAGAGAAGCAAGAATTAGAGGTCCCAATAATGGTGGACCAAGGGAAGCACTGGACAAGTCAAACAAACATAGGCTTTCAGAGGTTGAGAAGGGCATGGCCTGAGGATCTGGGCTACTCTCTAGATGTACTCAGGCCAGGGTAGTATGGCCTGAAAATACATCTGCACGTGTTTGAGCCTTGCAACCATGTTTGGCCTTTTCCTCCTCCCCTGCATGTGAATGAGTGGTGGAAAAATCAGCAAAATTTCCCCAAGTTATCTAAATTAAAGCTGATAAAGAATGACCTGGAGGGCTTAATTCATTCCACGGACGGGCATTATTTGGCATACGTAATGTTGGTCCAGAAAATGTTGTAAATTGTTCCTAAAATGTCGACACATTTAAAAGTATAAGAAAGTATCATATACATATAGAAATTTCATATACAATTGTCCGCCTCCATAAATCTTCACAAAGGACACACCTGTGTAACTAGCACCGAGATCAAGAAGCAGAACCAGAATCCCCAAATCCTGCTTGTACTTTCTTTATAGGCTCTGTCACTATCCTGATTTCTAATTATATTGGTTGCCTGTTAATATTTAAAAAAAAAAAGTTAGAAGATGTAACAGAAAAATCTAATGTCTGGCTTCTCTGGAAAATTTGAAGCGTTAGCAACACAAGGCTTATGTTCTCACAGAGCAGCAATCAGCTGGGCCTGAGAAAGGACTACTCTCTTTAGTAACGCATGCCCTTTCCAATCTGCCACAGTCCCCATCGCTCCCTACTACCTAGTACTTAGAGCTAGTGGCAGTGGTCTTTAATTAATGCACTTAAAATATAATTAAGTAAAAACTTTTCTGATATTCTCTTGCCTCCCTAATTTACATTACATTTACATTATATGTTAAGATCCCCTGGAGAAGGAAATGGCAACACACTCCAGTATCCTTGCCTGGAAAATCCCATAGACAGAGGAGCCTGGAAGGCTACAGTCCAGGGAGTCGCAAAGAGTCAGACACAACTAAATGAACTCACTTTCCCTTTTTACTTTATATGCCTGGCCCCTATAGGCATTTGAGTTTGAAATTCCTGATCTAAACTTGAGGATTCTTCATATAACTGTGAACCACAGAGGATATCTGAAAAACGTCTTAAGAACAGATGTTACAGCAGTTCTTTCTTATCGTCACTATCTGGTTATAGATATGCTAAGTAAGTAGTTAAATATACTTCTCAAAGTTAGTGCAAAGGAAAGCAGATTCAGCTTCTTCACAGATTAGTTTCCTTTTCCCCTCTCAGGTGTTGATAGGTGTTTTTGCAGGGCGTTGGGGTGTGGAACTAACAAACCCAGGAAGGAAGCTGAGCCTATGGCCTGGTACATGGGTATGACCACATCCAGATGTGAGTTCTGAGCCTATTCTTTTGCCATGATGAAATAGTCATCCATTCTCGCTTAATTTCACCCAATCTGTAAACAGGAGGAAAAATGTTCTCTTGGAACAGGTTTCGTTCCAGAAGACTTCAAGAGAAAAGAAAGTAAACCAAGGGCTGGGTCAAAGCTTCCTAGATGAGGAGAGAATAAAAACAAAACAAAACAAAACAGAATTATGTCTTTTCAAGCTGGAGGGCAGGCTCTAAGGATGGCAAAGGCAATCCAGGATGAACTTACAGCCCCTTTCTTAAGGCCCTACATTCACTGTGGTGGGAAGCCCTATCAGATCTCAAAAACACTTTGATTCAATGAATTCCATGAAAAGAAGACATTCTCTGTCAGGAACATAGACATGAAATGATCCTCTGTGGTAATATAGATTGAAAATAAGTTTAAGAGACATTTTGACACATGATTCTAGGCTAATAAAGGAAAGTTACAGGCCAAAGTTTTCAGCCTTGAGGTTGATATCAATGAGGTGAGGCTTGCCCTCCCTAAAGTCCCAGGTACTAAGAGGTTAAATTTGGGGCTGGATCATCTTTAAATGGTGTTGGAAAAACTAGATATCCAGATGCAAAAGGAAAAAAATTGGACTGTTATTTTACACTATACACAAAAACCAACTAAAAATGGATAAAATATTTAAATATAAGACTTGGAACTGTAGAACCACTAGGAGGAAACATAAGGGATAAGCTTTATGATGTCAATCTTGGCAATAATTTCTTGGAGAGGACACCAAAAGCTCAGGGAACAAAAGCAAAAATAGACACGTAAGACACATCGAAATAGAAAGCCTGATGGAGATAAGTAAAGTGAAAAGGCAAAGGGAACAATTAACAGTGTAGAGGCAACATATTGGATAGGAGAAAACATTTGCAAACCTCATATCTGATGAGTTAGTATACAAAACACACAAGGAGCTCAAACCTCAAACAACCTGATTGAAAAAATGAGCACAGACATGATTGACATTTCTCCAAAGAAGACATACAGATGGCCAACATATACATGAAAAGGTGCTCAGTGTCACTAATCATCAGGGAAATACAAAGCCAAGGCATGGTGAGATATCACCTCACACCTGTTAGGATGACTATTATAAGACAAAAACAAACCCCAAAGCTAACAAGTGTTGGCAAGGATATGGAGAAACTGAAACTCTTGCACACTTGTCAATGGAAATGTCAAATGGTGTAGCCATTGTGGAAAACCGTATGGAGAGTCCTCATAAAGTTAAAAATAGAATTACCATATGATCCAATAATCCCACTTCTGGGTACTTACCCACAAGAATAGAAATCAGGATCTTGAAGAAATATTTGCATACTTGTGTTTGCTGCACCATTACTCACAAGACATGGGCACAACCTAAGTGTCCCGTGGTGGATGAATCAAGAATTCGTGGTGTGTATATATGCAGGTGAAGTGAAGTGAAAGTTGTTCAGCTGGGTCTGACTCTTTGTGACCCCATGGACTAAGGAATTCTCCAGGTCAGAATACTGGAGTGGGTAGCCTTTCCCTTCTCCAGGGGATCTTCCTTACCCAGGAATCAAACCTGGGTCTCCTGCTTTGCAGGTAGATTCTTTACCATCTGAGCAAGGCCCCAAAGGAGCTTATATATACAAAGGGCTATTATCCCCTTGTATATATTATCCCCTTATATATACAAAGGACTATTATCAAGCCTTAATAAGGAAGGCTACCATTCCATGTGCAACAGCAATGATTGAATCTTGAGGATGTGATGCTAAATGAAATAAGCCAATCACAGGAGGACAAATATTGTCTTATATCACTTGCATGAGGTATATAAAATAATCAAATGCACAGAGTGGAGTGGTGGTTTACAGAGGCCAGAGGGAGGGGAAATGGGGAGTTGAAACTCAAGTAGTATAAAGCCTTAATTATGCAAAATGATTAAATTCTAGAGATCTGTATTGTGACTATGTATGCGCTAAGTCATTTCAATCTGTTTGACTCTTGGTGACCCTATAGGCTGAAGCCCACCAGGCTCCTCTGTCCACTGGATTCTCCAGGCAAGAAGACTGGAGTGGGTTGCCATGCCCTCCTCCAAGGGATCTCCTCACCCCAGGGATTGAACCCACATCTCTTACGCGTCCTGCACTGGCCTGTTCTTTACCACTAGCGCCAAACGCACTGTGCCTACAGTTGACAATAATACCACCCTGTACACTCTAAAATTTCTTAAGAAGGAAAATCTCACGTTATATGTACTTTCCACAATAAAAACAACTGGGGGAAGGTGGATATCCCATTCATTCTTAAGAAACTTGAAAATAAATCCCTTGGTGGGAAGAGCGTGATCTACCCTCAGGCTCTGCAGAATGCCAGTACGCTAATCAGTTTGTGTGATATCATAATGGCAAAGGCCATAACCCATCTTAATCAAATGCTTCTTGTGTGTGTCAAGCTCCTTTTTGGACACAGGGCTGACATGGCTCGTATAATTTCAAAACTGACCCTGTGAGGTTAAGTATGATGTAAATTCACATTTTACAGATGAGAAAGATGAGGCTACGAGGACTTGAAGTCTATGTTCAAGTTGCCAAGTTGGGCTCTAAAGCCTGTTGTCTAATGCCAGAACCCTCTGCTTTTCAAAATCACACCTATTGTCTCACCACCACTAAGGAGAGAGTTTGCAGTTGACCCCTGGTGCCAGCGCCTCTCCCTGAACATTCTAATTGGGACGATAAAGAGATTAAGTGTCAAGTGGGTGAGCATTTAGCTTGGCTCCGCTTATCCTTTGTCAAATGGCATCACGTGGAAAGNGTATAACTGTGAACCACAGAGGATATCTGAAAAACGTCTTAAGAACAGATGTTACAGCAGTTCTTTCTTATCGTCACTATCTGGTTATAGATATGCTAAGTAAGTAGTTAAATATACTTCTCAAAGTTAGTGCAAAGGAAAGCAGATTCAGCTTCTTCACAGATTAGTTTCCTTTTCCCCTCTCAGGTGTTGATAGGTGTTTTTGCAGGGCGTTGGGGTGTGGAACTAACAAACCCAGGAAGGAAGCTGAGCCTATGGCCTGGTACATGGGTATGACCACATCCAGATGTGAGTTCTGAGCCTATTCTTTTGCCATGATGAAATAGTCATCCATTCTCGCTTAATTTCACCCAATCTGTAAACAGGAGGAAAAATGTTCTCTTGGAACAGGTTTCGTTCCAGAAGACTTCAAGAGAAAAGAAAGTAAACCAAGGGCTGGGTCAAAGCTTCCTAGATGAGGAGAGAATAAAAACAAAACAAAACAAAACAGAATTATGTCTTTTCAAGCTGGAGGGCAGGCTCTAAGGATGGCAAAGGCAATCCAGGATGAACTTACAGCCCCTTTCTTAAGGCCCTACATTCACTGTGGTGGGAAGCCCTATCAGATCTCAAAAACACTTTGATTCAATGAATTCCATGAAAAGAAGACATTCTCTGTCAGGAACATAGACATGAAATGATCCTCTGTGGTAATATAGATTGAAAATAAGTTTAAGAGACATTTTGACACATGATTCTAGGCTAATAAAGGAAAGTTACAGGCCAAAGTTTTCAGCCTTGAGGTTGATATCAATGAGGTGAGGCTTGCCCTCCCTAAAGTCCCAGGTACTAAGAGGTTAAATTTGGGGCTGGATCATCTTTAAATGGTGTTGGAAAAACTAGATATCCAGATGCAAAAGGAAAAAAATTGGACTGTTATTTTACACTATACACAAAAACCAACTAAAAATGGATAAAATATTTAAATATAAGACTTGGAACTGTAGAACCACTAGGAGGAAACATAAGGGATAAGCTTTATGATGTCAATCTTGGCAATAATTTCTTGGAGAGGACACCAAAAGCTCAGGGAACAAAAGCAAAAATAGACACGTAAGACACATCGAAATAGAAAGCCTGATGGAGATAAGTAAAGTGAAAAGGCAAAGGGAACAATTAACAGTGTAGAGGCAACATATTGGATAGGAGAAAACATTTGCAAACCTCATATCTGATGAGTTAGTATACAAAACACACAAGGAGCTCAAACCTCAAACAACCTGATTGAAAAAATGAGCACAGACATGATTGACATTTCTCCAAAGAAGACATACAGATGGCCAACATATACATGAAAAGGTGCTCAGTGTCACTAATCATCAGGGAAATACAAAGCCAAGGCATGGTGAGATATCACCTCACACCTGTTAGGATGACTATTATAAGACAAAAACAAACCCCAAAGCTAACAAGTGTTGGCAAGGATATGGAGAAACTGAAACTCTTGCACACTTGTCAATGGAAATGTCAAATGGTGTAGCCATTGTGGAAAACCGTATGGAGAGTCCTCATAAAGTTAAAAATAGAATTACCATATGATCCAATAATCCCACTTCTGGGTACTTACCCACAAGAATAGAAATCAGGATCTTGAAGAAATATTTGCATACTTGTGTTTGCTGCACCATTACTCACAAGACATGGGCACAACCTAAGTGTCCCGTGGTGGATGAATCAAGAATTNTTACCATATGATCCAATAATCCCACTTCTGGGTACTTACCCACAAGAATAGAAATCAGGATCTTGAAGAAATATTTGCATACTTGTGTTTGCTGCACCATTACTCACAAGACATGGGCACAACCTAAGTGTCCCGTGGTGGATGAATCAAGAATTTGTGGTGTGTATATATGCAGGTGAAGTGAAGTGAAAGTTGTTCAGCTGGGTCTGACTCTTTGTGACCCCATGGACTAAGGAATTCTCCAGGTCAGAATACTGGAGTGGGTAGCCTTTCCCTTCTCCAGGGGATCTTCCTTACCCAGGAATCAAACCTGGGTCTCCTGCTTTGCAGGTAGATTCTTTACCATCTGAGCAAGGCCCCAAAGGAGCTTATATATACAAAGGGCTATTATACCCTTGTATATATTATCCCCTTATATATACAAAGGACTATTATCAAGCCTTAATAAGGAAGGCTACCATTCCATGTGCAACAGCAATGATTGAATCTTGAGGATGTGATGCTAAATGAAATAAGCCAATCACAGGAGGACAAATATTGTCTTATATCACTTGCATGAGGTATATAAAATAATCAAATGCACAGAGTGGAGTGGTGGTTTACAGAGGCCAGAGGGAGGGGAAATGGGGAGTTGAAACTCAAGTAGTATAAAGCCTTAATTATGCAAAATGATTAAATTCTAGAGATCTGTATTGTGACTATGTATGCGCTAAGTCATTTCAATCTGTTTGACTCTTGGTGACCCTATAGGCTGAAGCCCACCAGGCTCCTCTGTCCGCTGGATTCTCCAGGCAAGAAGACTGGAGTGGGTTGCCATGCCCTCCTCCAAGGGATCTCCTCACCCCAGGGATTGAACCCACATCTCTTACGCGTCCTGCACTGGCCTGTTCTTTACCACTAGCGCCAAACGCACTGTGCCTACAGTTGACAATAATACCACCCTGTACACTCTAAAATTTCTTAAGAAGGAAAATCTCACGTTATATGTACTTTCCACAATAAAAACAACTGGGGGAAGGTGGATATCCCATTCATTCTTAAGAAACTTGAAAATAAATCCCTTGGTGGGAAGAGCGTGATCTACCCTCAGGCTCTGCAGAATGCCAGTACGCTAATCAGTTTGTGTGATATCATAATGGCAAAGGCCATAACCCATCTTAATCAAATGCTTCTTGTGTGTGTCAAGCTCCTTTTTGGACACAGGGCTGACATGGCTCATATAATTTCAAAACTGACCCTGTGAGGTTAAGTATGATGTAAATTCACATTTTACAGATGAGAAAGATGAGGCTATGAGGACTTGAATTCTATGTTCAAGTTGCCAAGTTGGGCTCTAAAGCCTGTTGTCTAATGCCAGAACCCTCTGCTTTTCAAAATCACACCTATTGTCTCACCACCACTAAGGAGAGAGTTTGCAGTTGACCCCTGGTGCCAGCGCCTCTCCCTGAACATTCTAATTGGGACGATAAAGAGATTAAGTGTCAAGTGGGTGAGCATTTAGCTTGGCTCCGCTTATCCTTTGTCAAATGGCATCACGTGGAAAGTATGAGGTGTTGCCACGGGAATAATTGGCCACCTGGGAGGGAGAAGGAGCACCCTTTGGCTTGTGAAAGCCCAGGAGGGCTCTTCTAGACTCTCTATGAGGAAGCGTCTTGAGTATATTTTCTATTCCAGAAAGATTGCTGCTAAAATGATCCGGGTTAGGAATGTGACAGAGCTCTGGCCCCCTGAGCATTTGGTATGGAAATAAACAGCAGGACTGATTATCTGTATTCAGGCTTAAATAAAACCGTATGAAGAGCTGAGCCCATCCCTCCCCCAACATCCCCACCTCATCTCTTCTGAAAGACTGATGATTTTTGGAACATCTATTACAATGGAGCTTTTTCTTTTCCTCTTCCTTGCTCTCCTCCCCTGAAACGGGGCCCTTTCCTCCCAGCTGTGTGCTGCAAATCAGCAATACCTCCACTCTCTCCCAGATGTCTGGAGGCTAAAGAAACCCCAAATCTATTTCTGCCAAACCCCCTTCTCCTCAAATGGTAAAAGATTACATTTTCAGAAATGTAATCAGGATGAGTAAGGTTCACTGGCACTTTGTTCATTAAAGCTGTATTTTGAGAGAGGCATTTGATGTCAAGTAAGTTTTCCCCACCCCCCTCAGTCTTTCCCCCGCTCCCACCCCCAAGTCTTTTATCTCCAAACCAGGAAGCCATATTTTGCCAGCCAACTGTGAACTGTAACCACAAAAAGTTGGAGATTGGTTCAAAGCTTAGGGCTCAAGAGGCTTGAGTCAGTTTTAAGGTTGGCAGAAGGCATCCTCCACTCATTTCGGGGGAATGTGCGTCCACGGGGGCCGAGGGGGCAGTCCTGTGACTGGTGACATGGTTGGTGGGCTGTTCTCACAGTCTGAGGAATGTGTGAGCAAAAGGGTCTTGTTCTGGGAGGTGCTGTGCAGGCGGGAAGGGGTTAGTTTCATTTTCCACTCAGACGCAGTTGTGGAAAGAATCCGGCAGGGACCTCTCCCTCTTTCTGTTGCTCCCTCGCTCTGAGCTCAGCTGTAAAAAGGGTCATCGCCGCTGCTCTCACGCTGGGGGAAAGAAAAGCTAAGCCGTCACGAGTGTCCAGGGTAACACTCAAAATTTAGGGGGTGATTTTCTCTCCTTGGTTTCATCTCCTTCTGTCTAAACTTTCTTGCCCCTCAGTCTTTATCCTTTCACAATTTAGAACAGCTTGAGTTCCCTGAGCAGAACTTGTGTGCTTCTTGTCTTTTTTCCAGTCTTTGCACAAGATGGACCTGTTCGGAGACCTTCCTCCTCCCCTCAGAGCTTCCTAAAAGCACCGCCTCGGGTGTCATCCTCCGTGTCGTGACTTCCATTAAAACCATTTCTGTCTGTAGGTCTTTTTGGACACCACAAGAAGGAGTTCATAACTCTTTTCCATTTGCTCATTTCACCTCCCTGTTCCATGTATTGGTCTTTGAAAGCAATTTTGAAACTTATATTAAACTTCTATGAGCCTGTGTGGTCATCCAGACCAGTATTGTCCAATAGAACTTCCTGCAATGATGGAAATGTTTGCTATCTACATAAAGTAATACGGTACCTACAAGTCACACAAGGCTATCAAGCACTTGAAATGTGGCCAGTGTACTCCAGGAATCGAATTTTTAGTCTGACTTAATTTTGCTTAATTTAAATTTAAATAGCAGCACATGGCAAGAGGGCGCTATAGTGGACAGCCCAGCTGTAGACTGTGCCCTTCTTCAGGATAAAGTCAATGTCATGCTTACTCCCTGGGCTTGACACAATGTGAGTGCCTCGTAAGAGCTCAATCAACATTTAGGGAATTCAGCTACTTTATTTATGATAATAAGCCTACCAGGCAGATATTATTAGCTCTAGGAACTTTATCTTTATATGAATAAACAAAAACAAAACAAAACAAATCGTGACTCAGAGGAATCAAATGATGGAGCCAGTAACTGAATCATAATCTGTTTAAAATCAGTCCCCCCATCCTTTCTGTTTCCACTGGCAGTGCTTGGGTACGTGGTAAGTAAATTTGTAGGTAAGTGGTTATGCATACAAGATAGATGGAAGCAACATTTTAAAGAACAGTTAATTGTCTTTATCCAATCAGACATGCAAGGACTTGCCTGTATAAAAGCTAAGCGAAAGAAAGGAAAAAAAAATGGCAGGTTAGCACAATGCTTATGCACCTTTAGTACCGTGCACATATTTACAGGCTATATTATCTGAATGGATCTCTTTGAAAAGAGGAGTCTATCATAAAAGAAATGTTACAACAGGCAACAAATTGGGCAGCTGGTATGCAATTTGTGACTGTTAACTTTCAAATGATGATGGCCTCAGTGTTTCAAGCACAAACGTCAAAAATGGTGGAGGTTATGCTGCCACCTACTGGTCATCACAGTTAACTAGTGTTTCAGGATCTTAAAGAATCCAGATGCCTGGGAAATCACATTCTTTTCATTTGCTATTGGCTCAGCAGGTACAGCGTCTGTCTACAATGCGGGAGACCGGGGTTCGAGCCCTGGGTTGGGAAGATCCCCTGGAGAAGGAAATGGCAACCCACTCCAGTACTATTGCTTGGAAAATCCCATGGACAGAGGAGCCTGGTAGGCTACAGTCTAGAGGGTCACAAAGAGTCGGACACAACTGAGAGACTTCACTTTCACTTTCAGTGGGTAAAGAATCCACCTGCAACACAGAAGATGCAGGAGAAGTGGGTTCGACCCCTGGGTTGGGAATATGCCCTGGAGGAGGCCATGGCAACCCACTCCAGTATTCTTGCCTGGAGAATCCATGGACAGAGGAGCCTGGGGGACTACAGTCCACAGGGTCACGACTGAAGCAACTGAACACACAACCTTACACATGGAAAACAGTTTTAAAATTGTTCTAAATTTGAAGAAAACTATTATCACGCTTCAAAACTTCCTTTTTTTGCAAATAAATATAACCATCTGGAGTTTTTCAACAACCTTCCCCTTCCCCCGCCCCTCCCCATTTCCTCCTCATGTAGCTGAATTGCTTACTGAAATCTGACAATAGTTTTAGTTGGCCTTTCTTTGATTCACATTCTACCCCCTGTCAAATGACTGCATCAGGCTATAATCTGATGGGAGTACACAATCATGGACTCCCATGAGAAACTGAGTCTCTTCCTCCCTACATCACATGTGTTTCGAGATCAGTGTTGATGGCTGCACCTGAAGGTATACTGTTGGGCCAGCCTTTCGGATTTGGTGGTAGTGCTGAGTCAGAGGCTCTAAAGAGATCTTAGAGAAAGTTCTAGTCATAAGCACTGGGGGTAAATTTATCCAGTATTACATGCTGGAAATCAGAACTTGTGCTGTCCTCTCGATTAGCAATAAGTGCCCCAAAGACAATATAGGACATGAAATTTTATATTCTTGGGCTGTCTGCAAGGGGATCCAAACCATAGCTGGTGATTTTGCAGTGAAAATCACGCTGCACACCTTGAGCCACTATGTGTTCAGGCAGCTGGGAGTAAGGCTAGCAATACCGGGAGCTTCGCGAAGCAGATGAAGAAGGGTAAGGAAGCATTTCTATTTTGACTTATAGAAGGACTATTTATATACAAGCTTCTGTGGACTTCCTGTGACTGCTGGTAGAAAACCCATTATGTGACCTCTCCCCATCAGGACCTAGCTGCCTCGCTGGGCCTTCAAGCCTCTGTGCTTTAAGCAGTTCCTTGGATATCACTTAGAAATGAATTACATTAACATGTATCCATTAATTCATTAATCTAATTATCTACTCAATTGAACACGTTAACTATCTGATATATTGCTGGGGACACAAAACAGAATGACAAATGACACCTATGCACCTGTCTTCAAAAGATCCATTGTTCTGTGTGTTTGAAGAACTCGTACTGTATGTCAGATACTATGTTAAACATTTTATAGCAATTATATTTGTTGTTAAGTTCTCCAACAGTGTCCAACTCAAGGCCTGCTCTGTGTTAGGCAATGTGCTCAGTGTAAAGATGAAATGGTATGCAACGTGGATATGGCGCCCGTCCTCACCCATATGGCTCCCTCTTGGGAAAGGTAGATGAGTGAGAAAAGAAACGCAGTGTGTTTAACATCTGCAATTTATTTTAGCTACTAAGCACTTTATTGGCTTTCTATACTGAGAAATCTTTTATTGAGATAGAACAATGACCTCTTCCAACTATAAAGGCTGAAGTTATATGCATGTAAGCTCCGTCGCTGAGTCATGTCCAACTCTTTGTGACCCCAGAGACTGCAGCCTGCCAGGCTCCTCTGTCCATGGGATTTCCCAGGCAAGAATACTGGAGTGGGTGGCCATGCCCCTTCCTCCAGAGGATTTCCCCAAGCCCGAGACTGAACCCATGCCTCCTGCATCTCCTGCATTGCAGGTGGATTCTTTACCACTGAGCCACCAGGGAATAGTGGGTCCTTTCCCCTAGCATCCCTTGCAGTTCTGTCAAGCTCTGTCACAGGCATGTGAAACAAGTTGTGCCAATCAGATGACAGCTTACTAGACTCTGAATAGGTCCTCGTGTTTCAAAGTAGGGACAAGGCACTTTATTTCTCTGATGGGCTGTGATGGGGGTAACATTTTCCTCTTTGAAATCTCTCCAAAGCATAGTTTTAGCTATTTTTTCCCTGCTGCTGGCTTTAAACTGAATTCTCCAAGTCCTCCCAGTATGCTGGGGGCCTATTATTACTCTTTCTCAAGTTCATTTTTCTTTTTGGTCTCTCTGAGTCCTTTCTGTTGTGTGAAACTAGGTACCCTGAAGAGACCCATGGAAAGGACAGGGATATGGTATCATCAATGCACAGCAATCATTGCCCTCCTAGAGCAAGTGACATCAACACTTGCATCTTAGCACATATAGATGGTCCACAGGTACAAGAAAAGATGCTCAACATGTCTAATTATTAGAAAAATGCAAATCAAAGCTACAATGAGATATTACCTCACACTGGTTAGAATGGCCATTATACAAATAACAAATGCTGAAGAGGATGTGGGGAAAAGGGAACCCTCCTACACTGTTGGTAGAAATGTAAAGTGGTGCAGCCATCATGGAAAACAGAATGGAGGTTCCTTAAAAAACTAAAAAGAGAGTTGCCATATGATCTGGCAACTCCTCTCCAGAGGAAACTATCATTGAAAAGATAGAAGCACCCCAATGTTCATTGCAGCTAGTGGCTTAGAGGTTAAAGCGTCTGTCTGCAATGCTGGAGACCTGGGTTCGATCCCTGGGTCAGGAAGATCCCCTGGAGAAGGCAATGGCAACCCACTCCAGTGTTCTTGCCTGGAGAATNAAGATAGAAGCACCCCAATGTTCATTGCAGCTAGTGGCTCAGAGGTTAAAGCGTCTGCCTGCAATGCTGGAGACCTGGGTTCGATCCCTGGGTCAGGAAGATCCCCTGGAGAAGGCAATGGCAACCCACTCCAGTGTTCTTGCCTGGAGAATCCCATGGATGGAGGAGCCTGGTGGGCTACAGTCCACGGGGTAGCAGAGTCGGACACGACTGAGAGACTTCACTTTCACTTTACAGTAGCCAAGATATGGAAATAACCTAAATGTCCAAAGACAGAGGAATGGATAAACAGCATGTGGTACACGTATACAATGGACTACTGCTGCTGTTGTTCAGTTGCAAATGCTACTCAGCCATAAAAGCCAACGGAATAATGCCATTTGCAGAAACATACATGGACTGAGGGATTATCACACTAGGTGAAGTCAGTCAGAAAGAGAAAGACAAGTACCATATAATATCACTTATACGTGGAATCTAAAATATGACACAAATGAACGTATCTATGAAACAGACCCACACACTTAAAGAGGACAGACTTGTGGTTGCCAGGATCGGGAGCCTGGATTAGCAGATGAAAACTATTATGTGTGTGATGGATAAACAGCAAGGACCTACTGTACAACACAGGGAGCTATATTCAATATCCTATGATAAGCCATAGTGAAAAAAATACAAAAAAATAATATATAACTGAATCACTTTGCTGTACAGCAGCAGAAATTACCACAATATTGTAAACCAACTATACTTCAATAAAATAAAATTTAGAAAATCCACTGGTGTCTTAAAGACTGGTAAGAATTATCCAGCTTAAATAAGTTGTAGGAAGGGGCCAGAAAATGGGTAATAGGCAGAGGAACAGCACATTTGCCAGCCCAAGGCAATCCTTTTAGGTACAAACTCTTAGATCTTTTACATATGACAACACTGAGGCTGAACAACAAATCCAGGTCTGATGGGAAATTTCAGCTGCAGAGACTCTTTTCCAATTAAGGACTGGAAAATTATTTACTCCAGTGGTCTCTGGTAGTGTCTTTTCAAAGTTTTTCATTTTGAAGTGTCCACATACAGAAACTGGAAAATTCTGAAAGAGATGGGAATACCAGACCACCTGACCTACATCTTGAGAAACCTGTATGCAGATCAGGAAGCTACAGTTAGAACTGGACATGAACAACAGACTGGTTCCAAATAGGAAAGGAGTACATCAAGGCTGTATATTGTCACCCTGCTTATTTAACTTATA
>SJYX01001090.1:42525-81658 GCA_006410675.1 Oreotragus oreotragus | reverse complement strand
CTATCAGTTCAGTTCAGTCGCTCTGAAGTGTCCGACTCTTTGCGACCCCATGAATCACAGCATGCCAGGCCTCCCTGTCCATCACCAACTCCTGGAGTTCACTCAGACTCACATCCATTGAGTCAGTGATGCCATCCAGCCATCTCATCCTCTGTCGTCCCCTTTTTCTCCTGCCCTCAATCCCTCCCAGCATCAGAGTCTTTTTCCAATGAGTCAACTCTTCCCATGAGGTGGCCAAAGTACTGGAGTTTCATCACTTCATGGCAAATAGATGGGGAAACAGTGTCAGACTTTATTTTTCTGGGCTCCAAAATCACTGCAGATGGTGACTGAAGCCATGAAATTAAATGACGCTTGCTCCTTGGAAGAAAAGTTATGACCAACCTAGACAGTATATTAAAAAGCAGGGACATTACTTTGCCAACAAAGGTCCATCTAGTCAAAACTATGGTTTTTCCAATAGTCATGTATGAATGTGAGGGTTGGACTGTAAAGAAAGCTGAGCACTGAAGAATTTATGCTTTTGAACTGTGGTATTGGAGAAGATTCTTGAGTCCCTTGGACATGAAAGGATATCCAATCAGTCCATCCTAAGGGAAATCAGTCCTGAATGTTCACTGGAAGGACTGATGCTGAAGCTGAAACTCCAATACTTTGGCCACCTGATGCAAAGAGCTGACTCATTTGAAAAGACCCTGAAGCTGGGAAAGATTGAAGGCAGGAGGAGAATGGCATGACAGAGGATGAGATGGTGGGATGGCATCACCGACTCAATGGGTAGGAGTTTGAGTAAACTCTGGGAGTTGGTGATGGACAGGAAGGCCTGGTGTGCTGCAATCCATGGGGTCACAAAGAGTCGGACATGACCGAGTGACTGAACTGAAGTACATAATCCCTACTTTGTTTAGCCTTATCCCATGATACATAAGGACTTCCCTGGTGGCTCAGACTGTAAAGCGTCTGTCTACAATGTGGGAGACCCTGGTTCGATCCCTGGGTCGGGAAGATCCCCTGGAGAAGGAAATGACAATCCACTCCAGTACTATTGCCTGGAAAATCCTGTGGACAGAGGAGCCTGCAAAGCTACAGTCCATAGGGTTGCCAAGAGTTGGACATGACTGAGAGACCTCTCTTTCTTCTTTCTTCATGATACATAGAAAAGATGCCAGCCTATTGTACCAACATCACAATATCCTTGGTCTCTGAAATACATCAACTATCAACAATCCTTTCAACAAGGCCCCCTTCGTTTCAGCCAGGATTTTGGTTGTAAGCAACAGGCTCCAACTACGGTTATCCTAAGGAAGGGGGGATTGAGCAAAGAATATCAGAAACTTACAGACTCAGCTGGAAGCTGCTAACCAGGCTTGAAAAACAGACCAGAATCTAGAGGGCTGCAGAGGGCTGGCATCAAAGACCACAGCGAAGGCGACATGGCAGGAGTACAGCCTGTCATGAGCTGGACACATTGAAATCTCTCTTCTGGAAAGTGCATCACAAGCAGAGACACATGAAAATGGGTCTCGGCATTGATTCGTCTCATGGCAACACTTACGTGAATAAACTCTCCTTGACTTCTACAAACTACAGCCTAGAGCTGCCCCGATTCCCATATTCCCCTGTGCGTAGCTGCCCATCTCTTCCATGAGATCCAGTGAATCACCCAGTATTCTGCAATAAATGATTTCTCTTAACCAAGAGAAAAACCAAGAAAACTTAACCAAGTTTTCTTTCTTAACCCAAGAACTCTAACAGAGATGTTAATGATAGTAGATGTGACCCAGGCTTATATTCTGCATAAGAAGGATGAGGGAGAAAATATCTTTAAGCTTTCAGTAAAGCCAGAAGGATTGTGCAGTCCAAGGAGAGGTTCTGAAATAGATTTCTACATTTTGAACCATTGCAATTCAAGTTTTGTTTTGTTTTTGTTTTTAATGTAAATTCATAGCTAAAAGCACAGAGGAGAGAATTCTCTACAGTAATGACTTTCAGATCTTAGCACTCAAAAATATCACCTGGAGACCTTAAGAAAACAAACTTCTGGACCCCATCCCAACAAATTCTGACTTGGTAGATTAGGGGTTTGAGCAATCTCCAGGAGACAGTGAGGGATATGGCAGCTTGGCATGCTGCAGTCCATGCGGTCACAAAGATTTGGACACGACTTAGTGACTAAACCAGCAACAAGATCAGGGGTAGAATCTTAGAATGTGTATTTCTTACTACCTCCCAGATGATGCAGAAGACTCTTGGACCACATTTGGAGAAGCTCTGTTCTAGAGTTTTGGGTAAGAAAAGAGTTTGGCACATTCAAGGCACTGACTCAAGGCTAGTTTTAGAGAATACTGGGAGGCCTGGTATAAGGATGGAGAGAGAGGTAGGCAGAGAGTCAGATCATATAGAACTGTGTAAGCTAGGAAAAAGAATGATCTACTTCTACGTGCTAATGGAAACTATTGAAGAACCACTGAAGAACATTTCATTCTCTACTACAGGAGAATAGATGGCAAAGGACTAGGATGCTCTATCAGCTGGCAAGGCCAAAAATGCTGGTGGTTTAGTCCAGGGTGGTAGCAGTGGAGTTGGAGTCAAGATGTATTTTGGAAGTAAGAATAACAAGTAGTTTGCTGACAGATTCAATGTGTGGAAAAAAGAAGGAGGAATCAAGAATGATCTCCAAGTTCATGTCTTGAACAAATGGGTGGAATCTTTTCAAGATACAGGAAGAAAATTCCTATGCGACCAACCACAAGCCAGAATTTTCAGGGATGGTAGTTCACCACTCCCCTTTGTGGCCAACCTTTCCGATTATCCCTCCACCCCGAAGTAGGCACTGCAATTGCCCAATGACCCTTTGGGTGGCTCAACTCCATCCACCTGACATCTCTAAGCACTTGCACATTTGATGTGGTTTAGAATTATTTTGTCTCTTTTCCAGAGATGACCTCTAAGGTTTTCTATCTGTGTGTTTGTCTTCCCTTTGGCAGGATACACTGTGATTCTTCAGTTTCAGGATACGAGTTCTTAGACTCCTACAGTTCTGGAGGTGTCTGGGCATCTTGGCCAATGAGGACAAGTGGCCTGTCTTCTAGCAAATTTCAAGTTATAATTTACCTCCGGACAGAAAGACTCACAAGAAGAGTGGTCACACTGTCTTTGATCTTACCTCCTATAACTTCCTGTTGCTCACAAAATAATGTCCTAAGTTCTTACCAAGACCCTGTATCTTCTGGCTCCTACCTACTCCTGCAGTCTCATCTGGGCAACTCCTTCCTCCAATTTCTCTCCACTTTAGCTTCCCTGCTTACACACTCAATGTGCTTTCTCCTGCCTTGGGGCCTTTATGCAAGCTATTCCTCTTTGTCAAAAGCCTTTCCCCACTGGTAGACTACCCAGCTTCCAGCTATCAAGGATCAAGCTTGAGTAAATGGCACTTCCTGGGGTTACTTTCTATGCCTTCCCCATTCCTTTCCCCATGGCCCTAGGTTGAACAGAACTTATTAAATTCTCTTGGATTTCCTTAACAGTATTTTGCAAATTTACCATTATTCAGTCATCTTTAGGTACCTATTTTATTAGTACTTGTCTCCTTAAGTGGATTATAAATGCTGTGAGGACAGGGAATAATACACCTGGCTGACTTCCCTGGGTTTGTCCCCAGACCTGGCATACAGCATCGTCTCACTAAGTCATTATTAATTCACTGACTGATTTATTCTTTACCTCTGGGAATAACTATCATAGGCTTTTCACAGTTCAGATTGATTTCAACTCCAAAATCATGCACTGATACTATATGCACTCTAGTGGATTTGGTGAGCAATATAATACGGCTTCCCAAGTGACCATAATGCTGGTTTGTCTTTTATTTGCAACAATGTCAAACTTAGGTTTCCCTAAACAAAATCTATCTGTGGACAAATTATGTCTCTGTTCTATTTCTACATTTCCATGGAGGTTTCTCATCTGTCAAAAGTCTCTTCCCCTCACTGCTATTTCTCCTTCCTTTTACTATGATTACCTTTGGGAGTTTATTTTAGATTTTGTTCTACAGTCAAACATCATCAGTTCTCCTCTACTTCAAAAGAAAAAGTAAGAACATTCTAAGATATCCACCCATTTTGTGGTTGTCTTTCAGTTTCCCAGATTAAAGTTAACTGCCTCTATCTTCAGATTGTAAAATTTCTCTAGCTGGGAGGTTTTCTGCTCTGTGTATTTTTTATGACATTTTGTGAGCATTAATGATATGCTACAGCATTTTTGTAGAGTACTATAACACAGAATTACATATTAGGGAAAAATTAAGGCCATCAAGCCTATAATCAGGCCTTGAGAGAACTGCTGAATGTCTCAAATGCGTTTTGTATTTCTATAAAATTTGGCTTCGCTTTTATATGGGGTTCCAAACAGTTTTTATCTCTCTCATCCTAATGATCATCCCAACTCATGTATTGTGGTTTTCCATTTTGCAGAAGAAATCAGCAAAAGAAATTAATAGATCGAGTCAGAAGTGGTAAAGCCAAGAACAGCTTTCCAACTTTCTTAGTCTATTTTGAAAGTGAAGAGAAATACCTTTAGTTACCCAGTCTTCCCAACTGGTTGGTTTTGTTGAGATGTAAATATCAGCTAATATCCCAAACATAAAACAAAGAAAGAACTAAAAGACACTGATCTGTTAAAAGGCCAGCAAGTGACAAGTCCTCTGACGGGCTCTTACATGTTTTCAGTTAATGCTCAGCACCCTTCCAGAAGAGAGATCATCTCTCACTTTAAAAGAGTTTTATTTATTTGGTTTTAGTGGTAGGCGCTCTTCGCTTTGCAGGCTTTTCTCTCGCTGTGGAGGGCAGGGGCAGCTCTCCAGCTGTGGTGCTTGAGCTTCTTATTGCAGTGGCTGCTCTTGTGGCGGGCATGGGCTCTAGGGCGCACTGGCTTCAGCAGTTGCATCGCGGGGGCTCAGCCGTTCTGGTTCCTGGGCTCTAGAGCCCAGGCTCAATAGTGGTGGTGCATGAGCTTCGATGCTCCACGGCTTTGGGATCTTCCCAGATCAGAGCTCGGACCTGTATCTCCTGTACTGCAGGGGGATTCCTTCCCACTGGACCACCAGAGAAGCTGATGATCTCTTTCTGAAGGTGAGAAAACAGGTTCAGCAATTCGATAACTTGCTCCAGGCCTTCTGTTTAGAAAACTGTGAGGCTGAGACATAAGCCTAAATCTGAATGTATCATCATTTGCATTCTTAATAAGACATGAATGACTTAGACCAGGTATCTGCCCTCAAGGACCCTACATTCTGGGGGACCTGAAAGAAACCAAGTCACTGATGAGAGGATTTAAAACATCTCAGATGCTGGGAAAAACATCAAATAGGAACAAGCAAAGCACAGAGATCTAGTGTGGGTTGTGAGGTGGGGGCGGGGAGGGGCTGTTTTACACTGATTTTTAAAAACTACTTTAAATTATCTTTGTTATGACAAAAATTCAAATAGCCAAAGCAGGAAGAATAGTAAAATGAACTTCCATGTAACCCTGCTGCTGCTGCTGAGTCGCTTCAGTCGTGTCCAGCTCTGTGCGATTCCATAGACAGCAGCCCACCAGGCTCCACCGTCCCTGGGATTCTCCAGGCAAGAACACTGGAGTGGGTTGCCATTTCCTTCTCCAACGCATGAAGGTGAAAAGTGAAAGTGAAGTCGCTCAGTCACGTCCGACTCTTTGCGACCCCATGGACTGCAGCCCACCAGGCTCCGCCATCCCTGGGATTCTCCAGGCAAGAACACTGGAGTGGGTTGCCATTTCCTNAGCCCACCAGGCTCCCCCGTCCCTGGGATTCTCCAGGCAAGAACACTGGAGTGGGTTGCCATTTCCTTCTCCAATGCATGAAGGTGAAAAGTGAAAGTGAAGTCGCTCAGTCATGTCCGACTCTTTGCGACCCCATGGACTGCAGCCCACCAGGCTCCGCCGTCCCTGGGATTCTCCAGGCAAGAACACTGGAGTGGGTTGCCATTTCCTTCTCCAATGCATGAAGGTGAAAAGTGAAAGTGAAGTCGCTCAGTCATGTCCGACTCTTTGCGACCCCATGGACTGCAGTCCACCAGGCTCCTCCATCCATGGGATTTTCCAGGCAAGAGTACTGGAGTGGGGTGCCATTGCCTTCTCCATGTAACCCTAGCCCTCTTCAACAATGAGCGATCTTATTTCCTGTCTTTGCCAACTCTGCCTGATTAGTTCATTTATAAATATTTCATGATGTTATTTCCAAAATATAACTAGCCATTGTTTTCTTTTTATGCAAAAGTAGGCTCCATTATTATATCTGAGAGAAGGTAATCATTTGTGATATGGATTTAGATTTTTGGTTTGAGGGAAAGCCTATTGGAGGAGGCACATGTGATGAGATCCAGGTGCAAAAAGGAGCCAGCCCTAAGAAGATATGGGGATAGCACTAAACTTTTGTTTTCAATTTTTTAATAAATTTAAATTTAGCTAGGGAAAAATGATTCCTCGAAATCAATTCTTGATGTTCCTTGTCAAACATGGTGTGTGCAGAAAATTTCCTATTCAAGAACAGAAAATCTATGCTCTTGGTATAAGATGTTGGGCTTGTTTCCTTCTTGTTTAGATGACAGATGGGTGTAGCTGAATTAAGGAAGGAAAGTACTTCCATCAAATGTGTGACGTCAACAAAGATGATGCATAAACAATATTGGATCAAGGGCAACTGTGATCCCTGAAGCATGTGCTGTGTACAGTCATACAACCAAAATAGCAGCAAGATTTTTCTGCCATCTCTTTGATCCATAGCTGGCCTAGGCTGTAGATGCTGCCACTTTACTTTCTCATTATTTCTCCTTTGAACACCCACTTAACTGAACTGTTCTGGAACCAAGAGACCAAAATACTCTTTTAAAAAAAACTGTATTACCTCCTACAACTTGGAAAAGCATCTCTGTGCTGACTCTGTTCTTTCCCTGGATGAAGATCAGCTCAACACAGAAGCAGCATTAATGTTCCTTCACTGGCAGTTCCATCCAACGTCTCTTGGCAGGCGTTTTGCCAAGCCCTCCTCTGCCTATTTGAAATCCAAACCCCTTGAATAAGCCTCAGTGCCACCTTTGTCCCGAAACCACAAGCGCCCCAGCCCATGTTGATGTGCCTTGAAATTATAAAGGGACATATTACTGCGGAGGAAGATAAACTGTGTTGAAATAACATCCAGAGTGGTTGTTAAATAAATTTAGGAAAACCAAGACATTCACTGTTAAGTTGAAACTCTGTCCTCAACTCACCTCGCAAGCAAGAAGTGGGTAGAGAAACCACACGCTGGGGGCTAATGCTCTTGAACTATGGACGGATTTTAAGGTCTTCAACGGCTCTCTGCTTAAAAATAACATAGCCTACCAACTTCTAGTAGTCTCTGAGCTGCTGTTCTAGGCATCTAAAGAGGTGTACTTAAAGCTTTAGCTTAAGAAAACTTTAGTTAAGATGGGAGAAACGTGGGTTTGTTTCCTAGTTCCGTGATTTTACTGCGGTGCGACTCTTTGCAACCCCGTGGACTGCCATGCTCCCCTCCAGAGGATCTTCCCAACCCAGGGATCAGACCCGGTTCTTCTGCATTGCAGGTGGATTCTTTACCAACTGAGCCACCAGGGATTTGCTGTATGACCCTGGAAAATCACACAACCATGTGGAACTTTATTCTGCATATCCACAAAATGGAAATATTCAGATTTGGATTATACAGTTGCTTTGCAAATCAAATAAGAGGCATGGGGAGATGTTTTAAGGACAAAAAGTTTCGATGTCTTCTAAGCTTTGAAAATCAGAAGTCCTCTGAGGACTGATGCAGCTGTCCTTTGTGTCTCATTGAGGATTTGTTTGAAACCTGTGGACCTATTTGATTTAAAAGGGATTTATCAGGCACCTACTCTGGCATGGCAACCCACTCTTGTATTCTTGCCTGGAGAAACCATGGACAGAGGAGCCTGGTGGGCTACAGTTCATGGGGTCACAAAGAGTCAGACATAACTGAAGCGACTTAGCATGCATGCATGCACTCTGCATTTAGGATGTTTTCCATGTTGCCAAAAATCACTGCAGATGGTGACTGCAGCCATGAAATTAAAAGATGCTTACTCCTTGGAAGGAAAATTATGACCGACCCAGATAGCATATTAAAAAGCAGAGACATTACTTTGCCAACAAAGGTCCATCTAGTCAAGGCTTTGGTTTTTCCAGTGGTCATGTATGGATGTGAGAGTTGGATTGTGAAGAAAGCTGAGCCCTGAAGAAATGATGCTTTTGAGCTGTGGTGTTGGAGAAGACTCTTGAGAGCCCCTTGGACTGTAAGGAGATCCAACCAGTCCATCCTAAATGAGATCAGTCCTGGGTGTTCTTGGAAGGACTGATGCTGAAGCTGAAACTCCAATACTTTGGCCACCTCATGCGAAGAGCTGACTCATTGGAAAAGACTCTGATGCTGGGAGGGACTGGGGGCAGGAGGAGAAGGGGACGACCGAGGATGAGATGGCTGGATGGCATCACCAATTCAATGGACATGGGTTTGGTTGAACTCTGGGAGTTGGTGATGGACAGGGAGGCCTAGCGTGCTGCGATTCATGGGGTCGCAGAGTCAGACAGGACTGAGCAACTGAACTGAAAGAACTTGTGAGGATGGTGGGAAGAAACACACACACACACAGTGATTAAATAGCAACACAGCACACCATGCGTCCTCACGCAGGGCTAAACTCTCTGAGTTTTCTTTTTTTTACAAAATGGTGGCAACAAGAAGACCTACCACATTCAATTCTTGTGAAGGTTAAAAGAGAGAAAATGGGCAACACAGTGTCTGGCATGCAGAAAGCACCACATATTTTATATCATTTTTAAAGTTAGATTTCTCTTCCTCAAAGATCACTGATATTTCCCTCTATCAGCTTTAAAAAGTGGATTCTTTAAAATTTATTTTTAATTGGAAGATAATTGCTTTACCATGTTGTGTTGGTTTCTGCTGCACAACAATGTGAATCATTCATAAGTATACATATGTTCCCTCCCTCTTGAACCTCCCTCCCACTCCCCACTCCATCCCAACACTCTGGGTTGTCAGAGAGCACCAGACTGAGCTCCCTGCAAACAGCAAATTCCCACTGGCTATCTGTTTTATGGTAATGTCTGTGTTTCAATGCTACTCAAGGAGAGTGGATTTGTGGATTCTTTTTTTTTTTCCTGTTTGTAATAGAAGCTATGAAGGTTTCTGAACAGGCGTAAATGTGCCAGATAAACCTGGCAACAGGTGTGGGAGGAAACAAGATGAGGTAAGGCAATAGTTAGGAGGCTATGAAGATGTTATTATAATGATTTCTAAGAGGGAGGCATGGAGAAATGTGATTGAGAAGGAGGGTAAATGGTGGAGTCAGGGTTCAGAGGAGGCAAGAAGAGCCAGGATCAAGAACTCAGACCTGGTGGTATGCACCGACCACCCCGTTCTATCAGCTCCTTTCTGTGGATCAGCACAGGCAGCCACATTAGGTCCTGGAAAGTCTTTCCCACTGAGAAAGGGGCAGGAGGAACCATCACTATTGGCTCACACTTGGCAAACCCACGTGCTCTCTTTCAAGAGGGAGGAGTTAGTTTTACAAGGAAAGAGTGTGACTTTTCCAGGAGGAGGAGGTAAGGATGAACTAAGGAGAGAGGGTAAACACTGCCAGCAATCTCATGATGGAAACAACCAGATATTCTCAGCTGCCCGTTCCATGGAGGAACATAGTTTATGATCTCAGCTCACGGGGTAGCAATGAGGTGAAAGGAATAGGGGATAAGGAGCAGAGAGAAGATTTAGACCCACCTGCAGAATAATGGAATAATGATGATATATACATATATATATATTTTTCTTTTTTGAGCAACCACTATGAGCTAGACCACAGCTGAGCTATTTCAAATCCTGAAAGATGATGCTGTTGAAAGTGCTGCACTCAATATGCCAATAAATTTGGAAAACTCAGCAGTGGCCACAGGACCGGAAAAGGTCAGTTTTCATTCCAATCCCAAAGAAAGGCAATGCCAAAGATGCTCAAACTACCACATAATTGCACTCATCTCACACACTAGTAAAGTAATGCTCAAAATTCTCCAAGCCAGGCTTTAGCAATACATGAACCATGAACTTCCAGATGTTCAAGCTGGTTTTAGAAAAGGCAGAGGAACCAGAGATCAAATTGCCAACATCCACTGGATCATGGAAAAAGCAAGAGAGTTCCAGAAAAACATCTATTTCTGCTTTATTGACTATGCCAAAGCCTTTGACTGTATGGATCACAATAAACTGTGGAAAATTCTGAAAGAAATGNCTACACATGGACATCACCAGATGGTCAACACCGAAATCAGATTGATTATATTCTTTGCAGCCAAAGATGGAGAAGCTCTATACAGTCAACAAAAACAAGACCAGGAGCTGACTGTGGCTCAGATCATGAACTCCTTATTTCCAAATTCAGACTTAAATTGAAGAAAGTAGGGAAAACCGCTAGACCATTCAGGTATGACCTAAATCAAATCCCTTATGATTATACAGTGGAAGTGAGAAATAGATTTAAGGGCCTAGATCTGATAGACAGAGTTCCTGATGAACTATGGAATGAGGTTTGTGACATTGTACAGGAGACAGGGATCAAGACCATCCCCATGGAAAAGATAAGTTTAGGTGAATATATATTGAATGAAGGGATAGACAAAACAGTATACACCTGCATTAAACTTCTATTTGTAACACATAGGGTCCTTCAGGTTTTTTTTTAGTTTCTCTGAGCAAAGCAGTGTTCCTGATCTTGACTGACTCACACAATACAGTATCTCAGCCCAAACTAGTGTTCAGCCACTCTTTCCATAGGCTCAGATTTCAGATGATCAACTGAGGATGGGGATGTATATTCTAGCTGTAAAAACACAATTGTTTAGATTTGCACAGTGTTGACGTCAAACTAAAGTCTGCAGAATCCTAGAGATATATAATCTAGAGTTTATAAGTTTTCAATGTGATTTTTGAATGCATATATTTATAATTTAATAATTATCTGAAATTAACATATTATGCAACAAGAAAGAATATTAACCAGGATTTCCAGTTTGTGAGTGCATTTGGCATTTGCAATTACTTTGTCCTCTAGAGTATGCTAATTACAGGTTGTAGAAAATCTATTCCTTGGAAAATAACAGAGGGGGATGGCAGACTTCATATGTACTTAAGGCAGGTAAAGACTATCAGTCAGAATCTGGAAGAAGGACCCATGTTTATAATCAGTCTGTTTGAACAAAAGAAAACTAATCCGTATATCACTTTTAGAAATTCTGAGTTCAGAGATAAGTAGCCCGGTCGAAGCAGATTTTTGACTAGGTGACCTTACCAAAAGCAGGGTGTTTTCTGGAGTGAGGGTTTTGCTGATGAGCTGGTTTTATGGAGCGTGTGTCTGTCAATTATTAGCAAGTTTTAAGAGGGCTGTGTGGAGAAATCTCGATGGATTTGTTACATGATCTTATCTTTAGTTATTACCACATGTAATGAATTGGGATGCTTCCCTGGTAGCTCAGCTGGTAAAGAATCTGCCTGTAGTGCAGGAGATCCTGGCTCAATCCTGGGTTGAGTAAACCCCCTGGAGAAAGAAAATGCTACCCATTCTAGTATTCTTGGGCTTCCCTGGTGACTCAGTTAGTAAAGAATCTGCCTGCAATGTAGGAGACCTGGGTTCAATCCCTGGGTTGGGAAAAATCCTGTGGAGAATGGAATGGCTACCCACTCCAGTATTCTGGCCTGGAGAATTCCACAGACAGTGTAGTCCATGGGGTCACAAAGAGTCAGATGTGACTGAGCGACTATCAGATGTAATGAATGGGCTTACCAGGTGGCACTAGTGGTAAAGAACCTGCCTGACAGTGCTGGAGATAATGAGAGACACAGGTCCTATCCCTGGGTTGGAAGACCCCTAGGAGAAAGCGTGGCAACCCACTCCACTATTTTTGCCTGGAGAATCCCCATGGACAGAGGAGCCTGACAGGCTACAGTCCATCGGGGCACAGAGTCAGACAAACTGGAGTGATTTAGCACACACACACATGTAATGAATAATTAGTAATTCCCATTCTTGAAATGAGGCATAGAAACATTTTTTCTCATCAGCTCTATTTTTCCTCCAGCATAAGGGATGGATTTTCATAACTATTGTTGACTCTCCTTTAAGTTGACATCTTACTTGAAGGTGACTGTTTTTCAGTTTCAGTGCTGATAAACATGATTTCCCTCTATTCTTCTTAGCGAGTCTGAGTGAACTCCGGGAGCTGGTGATCGACAGGGAGGCCTGGCGTGCTGCGATTCATGGGGTCGCAAAGAGTCAGACACGACTGAGCGACTGAACTGACTGACTGATGAGCTAGACACTCTGGTAGGCACTTCACATGTCTTTTCTTCTTTAATCCTTCCAGTGACTCAATCAATTAGCAGTATAACGCTTGCCATTTTGCTTATGAGCAAACTATAGTAAAGGAGCCAAAATTATTTAGCTGGTAAGGAGTAAAACTAAGATTGGAAATCAGGCAATATGACTCTGGAGCCCAAGCACTATGTTTAACTGAGCATTTTGAGTGCATTAAGGAAACAAGAAGAAGTGGGGGAAAAAAGAAAAAAAAAATAAAAAGAGGATAAAACTCCATGAGTGAGAAAGTGCAGATTTTTGCAGTCATACCTAGGACTTAGTATTTATTTACTTAGTCTCAAAAATATGCTTTTATGGCAATCAAAACAGTGGAAAACTGGAACCACTTCTTTGACACAAACTAGGGACAAGGGATTTAAAGCTCTTCTTGTTTAGTAACAAAAAATAATACTTCTGGGTGTGTTTATGGGAGAACTGATTGTAAACAATGTAACTTTTTTTGCATAATAATATACTCCTTAAAGTTACCTGCTGGTCACGGACATAGGGAAGATCAGCAGAGTCCGCCGTTTGTATATGCAAACCTGTCTGTATTTTGTGGTTCAGTCACAGTGCTAAAAACAGCTGGAAATTACAGGAGACTCATCTCACCAGAAAGCAGCTAAGCAAATGGTTAGAAAGGTTTGCTTGTCATATCATATTTGCTTTCAGGTTTCATTCTAATAACCCACGTAGGGGTGCTTCTAAGTGGAGGCTATTTATTCCTCATAAATTAGGAGGACTTTGTAATCAGATGTGGTTTTGTTAAATGAATGAATGTATCAGAAGCCTGAAAGAAACACACTGCTAGGGCAGTATCACTCTACACTCATATCTCTATCATATACGGCTGTTTACTGAGAGATAGCAGCTTTCAAAAGCATCCCCTTTCCCATCCAACAGTGCATAACATTCAGGCAGTCAAATCCCTACTTGTTATACAATCCATGCCTTTGAGGACTCATTCTGTGTTTCATGTTTCTTATCACTATCGATTGTTATCAATTACTGGTATAAACTGAAGGAAGGCCTAATTTATGACATGATGACACACAGTAGATACAGCATTTCTATTTAGAATTGAACAAAACTCTTGTATTAGTTTTCTCTGAGTGCCAAGGAAAGACTCCAGGGATAGAACCAAGACGAATAAAGCATATTTTCTTTTTCTCAGCACCCTTTCCTAACTAGTTCAACTTCTAGAAGTAACACTGGCTAGCCAATGAAAACACTTCTTTGATAAAGGCCAAAAATTTAAGATAAAAAACAGCTGGGCAGCGTTTCTTTTCTTTTCTTTTTTTTTTTAATACAAAAGGAAACAACTTTGAACTACATAGACAACGTCGTTTAAACCCAAACAGATGTGGTTTAATCTTGTTTTTGATCCTCTTGTAGATTTTTCTCAAAATGCCTGCATATGCATGGAAATGATGACTTTCAGATGTTTGAACATAATTTGTCTCTCTTAGAATATCACCTTGGTACATAGATCATGTACACCAAATACTCCCAGTCTTTGAACATGGACAGCAGGGTACCAGGGGGAATTTATATTGGTCTTTTGGTTTTGCCCACCAATTCTCTAAGAAACCAAAAGGGGAGGAAAAAAGCCATGGGATCCGTAGGCTGTCATTTTCAAAACAAGTCACATGTGTTCTCCATGACTTCAGTAAATCATGGGGATAGTTTCAGATCCCAACACTCAGAAATGCTTTTAAGATGAATCATATCACGTGAACACTCTAAAAATAACACAGTTGATCTGCCCACCACCCGAATGCCTGCCGATTATTATCCACTTATCATACGATATCATACGATATTTTCCCATCCATTGCTATGAGAAATCATTGGAACAAAACTATTTTAAAACATGAAATGTCATCAGTCAGACTGTAAGGGCAGAAAGTAATATATACTCAACTCTGCTTTCAGCTTCAAAGGCCATTAGAGATAATAGCTGAAACAGTGAAGGAAGGGCTGTGAAGTCAGACATTTTAAACAGTTTTCTCTCTCTTCCCCCAACCTCAATGAACATAGTGGAGAAGGGAGGAGAGAAGAGAGACTTGAAACCTCTTGTAGGAATCCAAAGAAAGAGAACTCTGGGGACAAAAGACACTGAGTAATTGACATGCAGCCCCACCCACCGATGCTGGGGAAGTACAAGGCACATCACTGCTACAACGCAGCCTTTGCTTCAAGGCACCTCTTCCTTCGCTTTTACAAGTTTCTCCACAGTCACAGCACGTGAGAGTATTTAAAAAACCACAACTAGAGAAAGAGGAAATGAGATGAATACATTTGTTGGCAAAATTTTCAAAAGCACATGGAATGGGAGAGAGACACTGGTATGGGGAGTGAAGAGAGGGAGAGATGGGGGGTCAGGGGGACTGATGGTGGTGGTGGCTGTGAGCTTCAGCGTTGGGAAGTGAGTCCAATGACGCCAATCGAATCACATGAGAAGGATCCAGTTTATAAGTGCTCTGACATTTATAGAACCCTGGTGGCTTTCTTGCCACAAACTGTTGTTCTGCATAATGCCTCACTCCATCAAAACCTCCTCGGGGCGTTAAGTGCTATGTGAGGTGATCTTGCTGCTGCTGCTAAGTCGCTTCAGTCGTGTCCGACTCTGTGCAACCCCATAGACGGCAGCCCACCAGGCTCCCCCGTCCCTGGGATTCTCCAGGCAAGAACACTGGAGTGGGTTGCCATGTCCTTCTCCAATGCATGAAAGTGAAAAGTGAAAGTGAAGTCGCTCAGTCGTGTCTGACTCTTAGCGACCCCATGGACTGCAGCCCACCAGGCTCCTCCATCCATGGGATTTTCCAGGCAAGAGTACTGGAGTGGGATGTCATTGCCTTCTCCGGAGGTCATCTTGAGCCACAATCTAATCTGTACCAATAATCTGGTGTTTATATGTGAACTATGCGAACACTTACTATTTTAAAAAGGCAGTTCTGTTTATCCTGCCGGAGTCTCTAAGTCTTCCTCACCATCCATTTGTGCTGTCTGTCTGAACGTGGTTCCTGATCTCTGTGTGAGGAAGCTGCCTCTTGCAGCATGACTCACAAACACAGCATCAGACTCTTATGCCCTATGCTGTCATGACTGCCATGCCAGGGGCCTCATGAATGAGGTTTCCCACCAGGAATTACAGTAGCTGCCAAGGGACGGAGGAGGCAGGCACTGGCCTGGCTACAGACCAGTGAGTCAGTGTTCCAGAGGCTTCTTGGAAATGCACCTGACTCCCGGGTGGAGGGGCAAGACACTGAAGAAGGGGCTGAGGAGGAAGCACATCACTTTGGCCCCTGAGCCAAGAAGTAGAGTTGCTTGAGCAACTGCACGGCTCTGGGGAGGGTGGTTTAAGGAGTGGAAGAGGGAGAATGGAGCGTCTAAGAGTTCCCGGTGATACCGAACAAGATGCGAAAGTCAATGGATTAGACACCCTCTCCGCTGGGCTCTGTTACTAGAGCTTAACTGTGTGCTTTCAGACAAGAGCCAGCTTTCTTACATGCCTGCTGTAAAATGAAGAAGCTTGGGTAAAATGTTTTGAAACATCCAACTAGAAAATGTTCTCGGCATAACAGTTTTTGTTACAGCTCCGGATTCTATAAATGCACACATCTAGCTCATTCCATTTCAACTTTAAATGTGACAAAAAAGAAAACGGGTGGAGGGAACAGCAAAGGAGAAAGACACAAAGACCAAGGCAGAAGAAGCACAGAAATGAAACAGTGATAGTGATTCTGGCTGGTCTTCCTGTCTAGAAGGGCATGTCGAGAAGGCAATGGCACCCCACTCCAGGACTCTTGCCTGGAAAATCCCATGGATGGAGGGGCCTGGTAGTCTGCAGTCCATGGGGTCGTGAAGGGTTGGACATGACTGAGCAACTTAACTTTCATTTTTCACTTTCATTCATTGGAGAAGGAAATGGCAACCCACTCCAGTGTTCTTGCCTGGTGAATCCCAGGGACGGCGGTGCCTGGTGGGCTGCCGTCTATGGGGTCGCACAGAGTCAGACACGACTGAAGCTACTTAGCAGCAGCAGCAGGATGACTTAGAAGAGATGTGAATCTTCATATAAATTATTTACTAATATTATTATATGAAAAGTGACAGTCACCCAGTTGTGTCCAACTCTTTGTGACACCGTGGACTAATACAATCCATGGAATTCTCTAGGCCAGAATACTGGAGTGGGTAGCCTATCCCTTCTCCAGTGGATCTTCCCAACCCAGGAATCGAACCAGGGTCTCCTGCATTGCAGGCAGATTATTTACCAACTGAGCTCTCAGGGAAGCTATTATTATATATTATTGTTTAAAATTTGGTCCCAGAAGCCAGGAACTTCCCATCCTATGAGACTCTCACTTTACTGAGAAGCATCCTGATGTTTACACAGACCAGTGTTTCACATAATAACTTCAACTTTTATTATTGCTTTTAATACAGTATAGACTCTAACACAAGCCAGATACATCATGTGATATTTGACCCCCAAATCGTTGATCTGTTGTGATGCTGGAGGTAAACTGGGCTGGGATGGCCTTGTGGAAATGACCCTCCTAAGGAACCATTCTTATTGTTTAGTAGCTAGGTCAAGTCCCACTCTTTGTGACCCCATGGACTGCAGCCCATCAGGCTCCTCTGTCCAGGGGATTTCCTAGGCAAGAATACTGGAAAGGGTTGCCATTTCCTTTTCCAGGAGTCTTCCGAATGCAGGGACTGAATCCATGTCTCCTGCATTGCAGGCATATTCTTTTACCACTGAGCCACCAGGGAAACCCCCACCCAAGGAATGTTCAAGGGTAATTCAAACTATATGTGAGTTTTCACCCCATGTGCCAAGTTTAGACCAGGTGAAACGCTACACCATCTGCACATGCCTCTCGGTGTTGTGGCAGTCTCTATTGTAACTTGGGGACCATATCAAGAAGACCCAGCAAGAGGCAAAGAAATAGGTGAGACCATGACCTCAACCATCACCTTAGCATCACCACGTGGTAGGTACTGACCACAATGCAAGTAACTAATTCGTACTGAGGCCCTTTCGTATGCCAGGTGTGCAGTGGAGCATTTTACACAGATTTTTTTTATTTTTCACAACAATTTCATGACTCGTTCAACACCTAACTCATTTTATTGCCCACCTGTTGAATGCCAAACACTCTCACAGATCCCAGGGGTTGGCAGTTGGGGTAGGACAGCTGCTAACAGAACCAGAGAAAGATTCTGCTCTCATGAAGCTGAATTCTAGTTGAGGAGAAAGACTATCAATAAATAAATACATTTGGGGCTTCCCTGGTGGCCCAGTGGCTAAGACTCCATGCTCCCATCACAGGGGCCCAGGGTTCGATCCCCGGTCAAGGAACTAAATCCCATATGCCACAACTAAGAGTTCGCCTGCTACAACTAAAGAGCCCTCATGTTGCAACTACGGCCTGGTGCAGCCGAATAAAAAACAACAGAACAGATACATCTGCTGTCAGGGGGTGGTGAGAACTAAGGGGAAAGAGAAAGTCGAGTAAAGGGTCAGAGAATGCCTGGCCACGGGGATGCTGTTGAACGGGATGGTCAGAGAGGCCTCTCTGGTGATGTCAAAGAAGCCTGGGGAAACTCTGGTCCTGGGGTAGAGGCTGCAGTCCTAGCCCACCTTCAGATGGGGAAACTGAGCTTCCCACACTCTCTTATTCAGGAAGCGGTGAGGATCCCGCCAGGTCCCGACACAGCATCTGCTTTCCGCTATGAAAGGACGCAGGTTAGAAGACGGCTGTAACTACATGAGAGGCTGGCACGTCTGGCACTCAATACTGCATGAGGCTCTTACCAACACACCGCCTGCCTCTTTGTCCCCGTGATGGGTGGTATGGCTGGTTTCTCCCTATGGTACTGAGTTAACAGAATTGGCAAACTGCAGTGGTATCACCTAGAAAAGACACATGTTTTCCCGGATGTTTTCCCCATCTTCTGCCTTCTTTCTCCCACTCTTGAACCTCAAGTCGTGAGCAAAGGATCCGTGAAACATGATTTTCAGGCAGTTTTCACAGAGTGCCAGGGGGCTCCTCAGAGCGGCCTCAAGGACTTCAGGGTGAGGTGACAGGGAGGGTCAGTAGTTAGAACTCCAGTTGACACAGCGCTGCTTTAACCAGATGTCTTGGGGCTCTGCAAATGAGATTTCTGGGATGAGCATAAAGGTTCAAAAAACAGAACAGGAAAGCAATGGCTCCTTGTGAATAAAAAATGCGTTCTTTGAGCCATCTTAAAACTCTGGCATTAAATGTCAAATTTCTTAAAAAGTTCTCAGTGGAATTAAAGCCCTAGGGGATAGTTTTAAAGTTTTGAGAACTAAATGGTGTGTGCGTGTGTGTTTAGTCACAAGTATTCTATCGGAGGAGGATGCATGTGGACCCACAAATTGTTATGCAAATTTGATCAAAGATTTGGAGAATCATGAGGGGAGATCAGTGTGTAACTATCATTTTCTCTTTCCTGTGGCACATAGTCTACACACACACACACATGCCCCCACACACACATGCCCGCCCACACACATGCCCGCCCACACACATGCCCACCCACACACACGCCCACCAACAGACGTATGGCGTGAGGTTTAGTTTCCTTTTATGACAGTTGTATTTTTTAGATAAAAGTCTAGGAGGGAATTCCACTCTGAACATTTCAGAAAATCCGTAACTTCTATGCCGGTAAAGTGAGAAGTCTCACCTATCAAGTGAGGAAAACACTGGAAAGAGACTGTGAAAGTCAATTTGGTTTCTAATCCACATTTGATAGGAAGATCATTTCCTTATGATTTTACTGTGTTTAGCTATTGAACTCAAAATGGTGAGAAACATCCAGGGCTTATAAATATGTACCGCTAGCTGCCGTGGCTTTGAAGGTATGTTTGTGAGTGTGAGTATGTGTGTGTGTGTGTGTGTGGGTCTCTGAGAAGAAAGACCATTCTTTCCTCTGGTATCTTCTGAAAGGCCAGTCGAGGCAGGGGGCAGCAGCTGCTCTCCAGGGCGCATGCTCTGTCGCCTCCTTTTAGTACTGGTATCTCACCAATTCTTGGCAGGTCACATGGCTGCCGAGCAGAAGTGTCAGCAAAGCTTCTAGCAGCTGGGTGAGGCCTTGTGACACCAGTGGAGTTGGAACAAAAGTGATGGGTATATCTTTGAGACACCAGCTTCAGTGTGACTGGTTTCTTCCACACGTTCCCCTTCCTGTGGACTGGCCCTGGGATGTAAGCCTCATTTAACCAGGTATGTGAGAAATCATGGGACAGGCTAGCAGAACCACATGGAGAAGGAAGAAGAAGGCTGGATGAAGATGGTTTCTCAGAAAAGAGCTCTCTACAGTGTGGGCCATGAGCCTGCCTCTGGAATATCTCAGCAAAGCTAAAGAAACATCTGTTTGGTGTGAGCTACTGTATTTTTGTTGCTGTTATTGCTTTATTTGTTTCTTGGTTATTGGCCAGTTATTGTCTATTCTAACCAATAACCTGTTGGATATAAGAAAAGAGTAAAAGGTGACTTGGGGTTTAGATTACTGAATTTCTGAATTCTACCCTCAACTCGTCACCCTATCCTTTTAGATCCACAAGGGAATTACACTGTAGATGAGGGTTTAACCTCAAAACTTAGTCTTCTACTGAGCTGGCCTGGATCATGCTGGACAGATGTTACAAACTCAGCTGTCAACAGGGTTCAGGTAGGTAAACACAAAGAAACAAAACATTGAATAAAGGCAGACCCAGGGGATAGTGTGTGATCATGCAAAGGACTGAGATTTAGCAACATGGGCTCAGAATTTCATATTTTTATTTGTTTAAAAGAATGTGAAAATCTAGATTTTAAAAGGTGATATCCATAGATTTGACTTAATAGGCTAATTTAAAAATTTAATAGAAAAAAATACTATGTGCACCAAAGAAAATTTTTCCATAGGACAGGGTCCTAAGGCCTAAGAAATTCCCCACCGCCTAGGCTAAAAGTTAGTCTGGGATCCAGAACCAAACCTGTGTGATTTGAAGGACTTTCTCTGAAGTCTCACACCAAAACCCTGGATGTCTAATTGGAGAACTATTGGCAAGCTCACTTCAATGTATTTACGGAGCAAAAAGGTGGGAGCCCAAAAGTAAAAGAAGGAGTCTAATTAATGTCTTGAGTGGACAGGATGTGGGGCTTTGGATCACATATTTTGGGGTCAAGATAGTAGGTCTGGAGCCTGTTTTTTTTTTTTTTTTGCCAGTGAATGTTTCCTCATTTCCAAGCAAAGTAATTATTGCTAACACACAAAACTAGTAACATATTAGGATATTATAATTAAACAACCGGGAGTTTGGAAAGAAGAGGAACCAATGAAACGCCTAGAATCTTGGTTTTGTCAACACATAGACACAACATCAAGTATCTTAACTCTTTCTGTGACCTCTCCACTGAAGCCATACCCACATCTAATAATCAGTAAGTGGCTCTGAAGAAGGCACCAGTTACCCCTATCAAGGGACCCAAGTCAACGACAAGGCTGCAGCCAACAGAAAAAAGTGGTGGCCTTGTTTGCTACGTGGGGACAGAAGCCACGGAGCTGGATAGCCGGAGTGGGCCAGGGAAGTTCCACAACTGAAAATCAGAGTGCTGTTTCAAAAAGGAGGGGAAAATATTGCCAGACAGGCCAAAACAATAGTCCTTACAACAACCGTTTCCATGTGGAGATTGCCCCCAGCATTTCTTGGGGAAGTCATTTTTTTTCCCCTGAATCCCACATTCTGAGAAAGATGAATTTTAGAAATCAGGAAAATGGGGGCAAGCATTATAACTCTTCAGTAGAATAAAAGATTAACATTCAACACAGATACATTACTCTTCAAAGGAATCCAGTGATGTCAAGATGTAAGAGCAGATAAGCAGACATGCAGAGTTGAAGGTCAAAGTCAAGATTTCTGTAAACTGGGACCAGGCAAGGAGGAGAGAAGCACTTACAGTCTAACCAGTTTTCCTTGTAGCTACGGCCATGGGATAAATACTTGTTCATGACCCGTTGGCTGATGATGATGTATTCTTCTTACAAATAAATGTTAAGGTTATTCACATGGTATCCTTTGTACTCAATCAATGAGTAATATTGCCCAAAACAACAGGTTTTCAAAGAAAAATAAAATTTCAAGTTGGTAATTTCTACGCACACCTCTGTGTAGAGCATATAGTCTTATTAGAGTGCTACATTATATAAAACCCACCCAGTTATGGCCCCAGACATTTTCCAGTATTTGTGTATTCAGTCTAGACTACAGGTCTTTGTGACTATTACTAAAGTGATGTATCAGTTCAGTTCAGTCGCTCAGTCGTGTCCGACTCTTTGCGACCCCATGAATCGCAGCACGCCAGGCCTCCCTGTCCATCACCATCTCCCGGAGTTCACTCAGACTCACATCCATCGAGTCCGTGATGCCATCCNAAGGGGGGGGGGGGGGGCTGGGGAGGAGAGGGCAAGAAAGAACTGAGAGAACAGGAGGGAAAGAAGAAAGCAGAAACGAGCTCTTTCTAGGGACTGAGAAAATCCATAGTCTGACCACTTTTTGAGTGTTTAGGGTTGGAAGACTGTGCAGCTGTGGCCCCGAGAGCTCCATCTGGGCTGACTGGACAGGAACCAGAGGGATGTCAGGATGGCCCTCTCTCCACGGGGAGGGGTTGCGTCTGCACACACACAGTTTCTCGTGGGGCCAGTGGATTCCTTCTGGAAGGGGAGATGCTGGGTTCACTGGCCCCAGGTCTCTAACAGACAGCCACTGCAGACAGTGGGAATGTGCTGTGATGTCTACTCCCCAGTGCTAGTGGAGACCCCAAAGGCCGCACTCAGAAGAAGGGAGTGGCTCAATGTGGGCTTGGAAAGAGGTCTGCTCGATCAGTGCCTTACAAGCTCCACTTGATCTGCGAGGGGCACGAGGCTGAAAAGTAGAGCGAGTATGTGGCCTCGCAGTCAGAATGTGGATGGAATTTGACCAGCTCAAACAGTGAGCCAGATCTAGTGATGTCGAAAAGCGAAAGTTGCTCAGTAGTGTCTGACTCTTTGTGACCCCATGGACTATACAGTCCATGGAATTCTCCAGGTCCGAATACTGCAGTGGGTAACCTTTCCCTTCTCCAGGGGATCTTCCCAACCCAGGGATCGAACCCAGGTCTCTCACATTGCAGGCAGGAAGCCCAAGTGTGGCCAAGCCTCTCCCCACATCTAGTGATATCTCACAGACAAGAGATAAGTCTTGGCCTTGAGTCAAAACACTATTTGTGCAAATGTAAGAGGCAAAAAGACTTCAAAATTTAAGTAGACAAGAAATTCGGTATGAATGAAGCATGGACAGGGCTGCCAAAAATAAAATGGAGAAGGAGTAACGGTATCTGATGTGAACATTAAATAAGATACTGCGTGCAGTGCCAGGAACACACTATATGCTCAATAAATGGTACTGACTATTACTGCTAAGGCTACTTTTTGACTGTGATTGGGAACCAAGCGTAAATCACTCCTACCTTTCAGACCCGCGTCAGAAGCTTTAACAGATTATGCAGCTGAATTATACCAACAACCACTCGAACTCAGAAATAAGTTTGTTTTCCTAGTTTGTTATCCAACAAACTGAGGCTCAGAAGGTGACTTACCAATGTTACAGAGCAAATAAGATGAAGAACTGGGATTTAAAGCTCTATCTTTACACATTCCTAGATGGCTTAAAAAAAAAAAAAAGGCAAAAAACAGCATGTGAGAATCTATTTTGATAAGTAAGTACAGTAAAAAGAAATCTGACCTGAGAAGTAATAACAACAACAAAGAGTGAAAATAAATGTTCAATGTTCACAAATTATTGTAAAAATAATACAAAAGAGAGTTAAAATTTTCATGGAGAAAAAACACAAAGCATGTCCAATTATAAAAACGCTCTCCCCTTGCAAGTAATAGGTATAAAGAAGAAAACCCAGTTTGGTTTCACTGCTGAAAATGTCCAAAACAACTTTAAAAAACCAGCTGACGTCCAACTTTGTACCTGCCTACTCGACATGGGGAACCTTGATAACCGCAGAGCAAGGCAGAGCTGATGGCAGGACAGCCAAGAGTTCTCTATCTGGGGTCCATCCTACACCTACCTTCAAGTAAAAGCAGAAGAAAAACAAGCCCTAAGTGAAAAACAAGCCGAGCTCAGCAGTTGCTGACAACAGAGCTCATTCTTACCTGCTGCGGTTTTCTAGGTCTGTAGCAGGGATGGTAGGAGCTGGGGGAAGTGGGAGTCATGGACGCGTTCTTAGAGGGTTTTTGGTGGGAAGAGGTGAAGGGGATTAAAGAATCCACGACTATGTCTACATCACAGTTCCAAACCATTCAAAATGTCTATTTCCCTCGGGGTGGCTCAACAAAAGCATCTTTGCTTTTAATTCCAAAAGAGTGGTTGGATTTCTAATCTGCCCACAGTCTCTAATGGGTCAGATGAAATACTTTCATTCTGGGATGACCTTACAAGGAAAACTGAGTTTTGAGATCAGTCTGTAGGTTTTTATTTTCCTTTCTACTCAACCCAGACAAAGCCATCATACTCAATTTAGGATTAAAACAAAAGAGTTTATAGGAAGAAAAAAAGCTTTTCCTTTGGAGATAAAAATAGCATCTGCTTCTTCTGAGAGTGAGTTAATAGCTGGAGGAAATTATTTATATCTTCCTGACCATTTAAAAAATTTGTTGGTCACCTTTTTATTTAATTACTTTTGCCTTTAGGATGTAAAACTCTCATGATTTTAGCATCTATTATTTCAGGAGCATCTGCATATGTGAATTATTTTGCTCAGCTTTGAAGTTTTCCTCCAAGTTATATCAAACAGTAATTTTATGAGCTCTCCAGCTCTTCTCAACCCATTACCCTGAAAACAACAGGAATAATCTTAGAAGAAAAAGTTCCCGAACAGTCAATGACTTCACTTACATCACACAGTTTCAACAGATTCTCTGAGTCTGAATGAAGCTACCAGTTCCCAAAACCATGTAGAAAAAATCAATCAAGTCTGGGATGCTATCTTTTTTTTTTCTCTTCAAATATTATATTTTACTGTAAATTATATTTTGGAAGCATTGGGAAGAATATACTTAAAATGTGATCTCTTTTTTCCACTTTCAGAAAAATTTTCTGGTACCCAGTGGACTTACGGTAGGCAGAAACCTTATTATTAACTAAAATTTGAGAACTCTGTAGTGTGGTAACTTTGAAGTAGCTCTTTGTTGTGGTTTGAATTCTAGGAGGGAAGCAAAAGCTGTCGGCAACCTTGGGGAATTATTTAACTTATCCTGCATTTGTTCCTCACCAACTGAGGAAACTTCTCTCCTCAGTATAAAGAGTGAAGCATACTTAAAAAAAATACAGCCTGGAGAGTTTCACTCTCTATTTGAATTTCTCTTATCCTTGGGAAGAAGAAACCAGCATCTAAACAAAATTTCATCTCTGTATCCCTGGAGATTAAAAAGTACTGATGCCAGGAAGAAAACAGGCAAGAAGAGAACATGAAGAGCAGAAAGGGAAATTGGGGAACGTCGCCTTCTCACCATCCGCACACTCACATCAGAAGGGTCACAGTTATTTATGAGGTGACCGGCTTGTGAGTTATTAACCACAGGGCTATAACTCTCCTACTGCTAGTATTTCATCAGTTCTGTGTTTATGTTAGAAAGACTTGCTTCTCACGCTGTATGAAGAGTGAACATTTACCAGGGCTCTACCAAAGTATTTTTGTCAGTGTGTTTGTCATTTAGAATTTGAGAGGAAAAAGAGGACATTGTCCTTATGCAATGAGAGCTTTCACATACAGCCTGGAGGAGGCCAGGAGGTAGGGCAGGCCCATGTCAGCACTCGGGCAGGGGCAGAATGGGTGGGTATCTGCTTTGTAGACCCAGCAGCTCTGTGAGAATATCACTGCTAGGAACAAATTAGAACAGAGCAGCTTTGCACCTTTGGGGGCTGTTTAATTTCAAATTCCCTGGAGGGTACTGAAAACCAGTCTCATGGACAAGAGAGTGGTATTTAGACAGAAAGCGTCTCACAAAATTTGACCAGCCACCCGCCTTTGGGCAGGATGTACACAAAGGACACAGGAAAGCTAATGTCTACGGCAGACACCTCTCCCTTGAAAAGGCAATAGTTATCTTTAATAAATAACAATCCAGGGCTGAATCTATATTTAAATTGACAAATGTAACTTTGAATCTGTCATTAATATTGCCTACATTTTGTGTTAGATATAAAATAATTTCATTGATCCAAACTTTCAAGTCATAATATAAAAACCAAAAACTATAAAAGTCTCAGTTATAGTTTACCTTTTAGATATAAAATTCAGTGACAGAGGTCCAAAATACATATTTAAAAATTTTGTTATTTTCCATCTCAGTTGACCAACTAAGAGGAAAGGCATCCTTCGGAGGCTAAGAGTTCCACATTTGGCATGCCTCATAACTCTTTCAACCTTGTGGTTTTAATTACTTTTCAAAATAGTTGATCATTAGAACCAACACTCTTGCTCTCCACTTTGGACTCACTTGAAAATAAAAGCCTGATATCTAAATTCAATAAAGCATTTAATGTAGTTAATAAGCTCCACTTTACAGGCAAAGTTGGTGATATTATGGTCCTATGAACCAAAAAGTAGGACAAATAGAATACTTGAGACATTTGTTCAGTCCACATATCAAAGTATATGTTTGGCTCTTGAGTGCTCTGCGGTAACTGATGTGTGAATGTGCTGATCATACATTCGGGGACCAGCTGTCTGCAGTAAGACCCTGAGTGTTAGTTGTTCAGTCATGTCCGACTCTTTGAGACCCCATGGACTGTAGCCTATCAGGCTCATCTGTCCATGGATCCTCCAGGCAAGAATACTGGAGTGAGTAGCCATTCCCTTCTCCAGGGGATCTTCTTGACCCAGGGATCGAACCTAGGTCTCCTGCATTGCAGGCAGATTTTTTTACTAGGTGAGACACCAAGGAAGCCAGTAAGACCCTATATTTCTCCAGTAGTTGTACTTTTTGGAAACTGTGATAGACTGTTACAACTGTACTATACCTCTCTTTGAGGATATACAGTTGAAAGCATGTGCATCTATCAAAGGACAAAATGTGGTTAATGAAATAGCTTTGATAACTATGATAATTGTGGCATCAGAAGCTGGGGTTTGAATTTCTGTTTTTAATTGGAGAAAATTAATTTTCTTTTGAATACAATGCTTACCCAATTTAGGTGACAGTGGCTTTATTTCCACATTTTTTTTTAAATTTGTAAAACTACTTAAGTCGGTGACAACTCTTAGCTTAAAAGCACTTGGAAGATAATCTCTTCTCTTTTAAATTTTATAGATCCATAACAGGTTAAACACCATTTAAAAAGCACGAAAAGAAGTGCTCTTGCTATCTAGTGGCTATGAATGGGAAGCCTGATTTAGGCAGGAAGCTGACTCATTGGAAAAGACCCCGATGCTGGGAGGGATTGGGAGCAGGAGGAGAAGGGGATGACAGAGGATGAGATGGCTGGATGGCATCGACTTGATGCACATGAATTTGGGTGAACTCCAGGAGTTGGTGATGGACAGGGAGGCCTGGCGTGCTGCGATTCATGGGGTCGGACATGACTGAGCGACTGAACTGAAGCTGGTCCCTACCTCTGTCACTTACTACCTGTGTGACTATGGGCAAGCCACAAAAACTTTCTGCCTCGGTTTCTTCATCTGTAAAATGGGAGACAGTAGTACTTATATACAGTTATTGAGAGAATTAAATAATTGGATCCATGCAAATATTTTGGAACAGGGCCTGACTCAGGAAATACATTAATATTTTATAGAATTCATACATATTAGTAGTTACTATTGCTTTTTCTTATCATTTTTTTCTGTCGCTGAATTTTATTTATTTTATATGTGACTAAGAATAATAATTTCAGGCATAAAACCACACACCAGTAGGCAATTAATGTATGACAAATGCGGCAAGAATATAACACAGAAAAGATTCTTCACTGTGTGGTGCTGGAAAAGCTAGACAGCTACATGCAAAGGAATGAGATTAGAGTATTTCCTCACACCATGTACAAAAATAAACTCAAAACATATTAAAGATGTAAATAGAAGGCCTGAAACCATAAAACTTCTAGAAGAGAACATAGGCAGAATATTTTTGGACATCAATTGTAGCAACATATTTTTGGATCTGTCTCTTTAGCCAAGAGAAATAAAAGCACAAATAAACATATGCAACTTAACTAAACATAACACCGTGCACAGCAAAAGAAACCATCAGCAAAATGAAAAGGCAACCTGTGAGCTGCAAATAATGTGACCAACCAGGGGTTTATATCCAAAATATGTAAACAGCTCATACAACTCACTATCAAAAGACAACCCAATCAAAAAAAGGGTAGGAAGACCTAAACATTTTCTCAGAGATGAAATACAGGTGGCTAACAGGCACAAAGATGCTCAGCATCGCTAATTATTAGAGAAACGCAAATCAAAACAGCAGTTAAAAGCCATCTCATACCTGTCAGAATGGCTATCACCAAAAAGTCTACGAACAACAAATGCTGGTAAGGATGCAGACAAAAGGGAAGCCCAGTATTACTGCTGTTGATAATGTAAATTGGTGCAGCCACTATGGAGAGCAGTATGTAAGAGTCATCAAAAAATCATTAATAGAACTACCATATATGATCCAGCAACTCTACTTCTGGGTATTTAACTGGAAAAAATTAAAACATGTATTCAAAAAGATGCATGCAACTCAATGTTCATAGCATCATTGTATTTATAATGCCCAAGATATGGAAGCGCCTCAAGTATTCGACAGACAAAAAATTTGGTATCTATACAATGGACTATTACTCTGCCATAAAAAAGAGGGAAATTCTGCCAGTTGCAACAATGTGGATGAACCTACAGAATATTATGCTTATGAAATAAATCGGATAGAGAAAAATAAATACTGTATGATATAACTTGTATGTGCAATCTAAAAAATAAAACATATGGATGTATATAGCAGGAGTAACTTCAGTCAGTTCAACCGATATGACAAAACCAATCAATTTATATAGAAGACAAAAATCTGAAAGAGAAAAGCATAAATTCTAATGAGAAATCCTGGTTGAAGAACAACACAGCAACGAACACAAACTTACGTCTGAGATTCCTAGCAACCAGGGAAGGGAGGGAAACACAATGGATAGAGCATTGGACAACATCACCAACTAAAAGGAAGCATTCTGTTTTGTTTCAGTTACCAATAGTTGCCTAACCAAGCACCTCAAAACCTGTGGTGGTCATAATTTTTCAAGATTGTCTGGGTTTGCGGAGTGATTCTTTTGATCTTGTATGGGGTCACCCATGAATCTACATGTAGCTGGAAATGAAAGGAAACTGGGATTGATTGGGGCTGTTCATAAGGATATCTTTATTTATCTCCAGTGTGGTCAACTTGAGATTCCTGACAGCATGACAGACTCAAGGCAGCAGTTCAAGAAAGAGTTCCGATAGCACAAGGCCCAGCATGCAAGCACACATTAAGTCTCTACCTGTGTCATGCTCGCTAATGTCCCATTGACAAAATCAAGTCATGTGCCCAAGGCGAGAGTAACACGAGGTTGGAATATCAGGAGATATGGTTCATGGGGTTCACAGTCTACCAGAGTTTCTAAGGACAGTCTAAGTAAGAAATTTGGGAATCACTGTCACCTGAAACAAAAAAAGTGCTATCTTCATGGTTTATATCCTTTTGACTATTAAATCTTGCTTCCATGTGTTACATTCTTTTTTTGTTTTGTCCCTATAATGAGACCACTGGTTCAGGAGTTATCAGCTCCTATCATTTGGAATACAAAGACTTTATTAGTCTTCTCCCCCTGGCAACCCTGGAATCATTTTCTACATCCTTTTGTTGATGACACCTACCTGCCTTTCTTTGCTAGAACAAGTTCAGCAACAGTGCTGCACATGTTGTCCATGGATTCAAAGGCTTCCAGCACTCTCCTGTGAACTGTGATGAAGGACTGGAAAAAGTTCTATTGTTGTAGGAGGTGTAAATTGTATCAACCGGGGGAACAATCAAAATGCAAACTTCTGGGCCTATCCAAACAATCTAGAGAGCCCAGAGCATATGGGCACATTATGAGCACACAGGAAAACTTCCTTCTGATCTATACCCTCCTGTCCTTCTCCCACCTTCTGGCGATCATGTTTCTTTCAGTATATTTTACCTCTGTGCATAGGAGAAAGGGTAAGAGAGTGAGAACTACAAGGCAGTTCTCCTTTTCAACCCTTTTGAGAGCTGTGTGACTTTGGATAAATCACTTCACTTCTCTGAGCCTCTGTTTCTTCACGGGTTAAATGGAGATAACTCCTACCTTACATTATCGTTGTAAATATCAATCAGGACAATATAGATAAAGTGCTATGCCTGAAGCAAAGAATCCCATTATTGTTGTCACTACTGTTACTATTATTACTACTTCCATTTTACTCATACTTCCCGTAGTGCTTTAGACTTTGCTTAAGAGTAAAAATGAATGTAGATGAAAACAGAGTTGACAGATGAAACTATTCAATCCCTAATCGTAATAATATTGCTTCAGCACCTGGATCCAGCTGTCTGTGAAGCCATCATCTTATTGGACTTTTCAGTTCCTAGAGTCAACTGGTTCCCCTTTTGCTTGAAGTTAGATGGAATTAGACGTCTGTCACTTGCAATTATGAGGTCCTGATTGACGAAGGGCCCAAATCTATTCTGTATCAGTTTCAGCTAAAATACAGACTTTTGTTCCTACCCCTGGAGATTCTAATTTTTTCTGCTTGGAGTAGGGCCTGGGAGTTTGTAATTTAAGACCACTCTAAATGACTCAGATGTCATCAGACTTATACATCAGCTTTAGGGAACTACTTCCTTAACCTGTGAGTTCCTTATTTGGTGGTCCCTACAGGACCTTGGAAGTTGCATTACACACACAAGCCCCATTAATATTTGTAGAATTGAGCACACATTCCAAGAACATGAGTAATTAGACAGGACAGATTGGCTTGATAAGCTGAATATATGAAGTTGGCAGAAGAGTTAAAAAGAATCAGATTGCTTCCAGAAATTTCTAGCATCTTGGGGTAGCTACCTTGCTTGAATTAATTTAATACCAATTAAAAACATTATTTGGTTTTCTCTCTAGCTTTAATGTTTTCATTTTGTGACCAATTCATCATTTGACCTTGGACCTGTTTCTTGACATAATGTAATACTACATTTTGGGTTTTTTTGTTTGTTTGTTTCAAATTTACACCTCTCTGTTACATATAAAGATTTCATGTTAGGGTTGCCCTTTATGATAAATTTTATTTCAGCTGAATGATTGTCTAATAGAAGTTTCAGTCTCATTCCAACCACATCAAGGAATTCCCAGAGAAAATGGTTTCATACATTTAGGATGCTGACAAATGGGGTGACAATCCTCCTTTATGCAAGACAGGCAGTAAAAGGTGCTACTGACGAAAACATTAACAGCACACACTATCACAGTGGGAAAGCAGTCAAAGCCCACCTGGAGGAGAACTCGGCTCCCTTTGTGTGATGCGCACTTCAGCAATTTCATGCTGTCCACCCCACAAATATCACAATGGTTCCTTTGGAAAAGTGCATCTGAAGACCTGTCTGGATGGATTTTTACGAGTTATAGACCAGAGCTGACAATGTGACCACAGAAAAAGACTTGTTCCAAAGACTTCCAGTGGAAGCCACCCGTTGCCTGCACTGAGAGAGAATCAGTTTGGATGTGAATTCTAAAAGATTACTTTTCAAAGCAGCATTGAATTGATGGTTTGGATTATAAAGCTGAAAGGACCAAAGATAACTAAATTTGAACCATTGTAATTACATTAAAACCTAGAAGTTTATAGCTGGAAAAAAATGCATGAACTCACTTATCAGGTCTCTCTCTGATTAGATACCACATAAAGTGTTAGGCGCTGAAGAATTGATGCTTTTGAACTGTGGTGTTTGAGTAGACTCTTGAGAGTCCCTTGGACTGCAAGGAGATCCAACCAGTTCGTCCTAAAGGAGATCAGTCCTGTGTGTTCATTGGAGGAACTGATGTTGAAGCTGAAACTCCAGTACTTTGGCCACCTGATGCAGAGAGCTGACTCACTGGAAAAGACTCTGATGCTGGGAGGGATTGGGGGCAGGAGGAGAAGGGGACGACAGAGGATGAGATGCCTGGATGGCATCACCAACTTGAGGGACATGAGTTGGAGTGAACTCCGGGAGTTGGTGATGGACAGGGAGGCCTGGTGTGCTGCAGTCCATGGGGTCGCAAAGAGTTGGACATGACTGAGCGACTGAACCGACAGTGTCAGGGTGAGGGGCGGAGGCCCACTTTAAACATTACAACAAAATGCATGCCCTAGAGATAACATTCTAAGTGATCACCTTCAAGTACTACATCAGAGCCACAGACTCCCTAGGTGGAAGTAGAAACTCTTGAGTATCTTCTGGAGAGAGAAAAATACTGTATTATTTCAGTTAAAATGAGACATGCTTTTGGATGGAGGAAAGCCCAGAGACACTTAGCTTTGATTTTGAGGATCTATTACAGGGATAGAGATCAGTGGTTGAGGTCTATGGCATCACCGGAAACCATGCAAACCATACATAAGACCTTGTGTCTGTGGGCATGTGAGATTTTGGGAAGCAGAAGCACCCAGGAAAGATTAAGAATCACCAATTTGTTCCCACTTAACCTATTTTACAGACGGGAATACTAACATCACTGACATGCCCAGTGTCACATGGCAAGACTCAAGGAACTAGGTTTAAATCTTTGAGTTATAGCAGACAGATGGGAACCTGATTGTGAACTCGAGGCAGAAGTTGCAAACCAAACACCTTGGAATGAACTTAACCCACAGTCCAGCTTTCTTTCACCAGCACTATGTTTAAACACATTGGGTAAAGTCTCAAACAGCCAGCTGTTTCTGATAAGTGGCCAGATTTGGCAAGAGGGAGCCCACCTTTCCTTGGCAGGTGTCTGGGAGTTTGCCCTGCCCCTTCCCCTCTCTCCCACTGTAGGCTCACTTCTGCTTCACTTATTTACCCTGCTCGGCCTGGTTCTGTAACACTTCAGCTTGTGATTCTGGGTATAGAACCTCCAGACACCCGCTGGGTCCTTTAGGGGAGGGAGCCCACCTTTCCTTGGCAGGTGTCTGGGAGTTTGCCCTGCCCCTTCCCCTCTCTCCCACTGTAGGCTCACTTCTGCTTCACTTATTTACCCTGCTCGGCCTGGTTCTGTAACACTTCAGCTTGTGATTCTGGGTATAGAACCTCCAGACACCCGCTGGGTCCTTTAGGGGGTCTACAAAGCTCCTTAAGGTCTGGTTCTGTATCAGTCACTGTGGTTGTGGTTTATTAAAACAAACAAAAACTGCAGTCACAATAGCTTAGAATCACAAATGCTTCCTTCTCACTCAGGCTACATACATGTCCATCAGGCTTGGGACATGAGATCATTCAGGAACACAATCTGAACAGCTACTGCCTCAAACATTGCCAGCAAGAGTTCGGGACATCCTCACAGTGACAATAAAATGCTTCGATCTCAGAGGTGGCACAGGTGGCATTGGCTTAAGGTCGTGGGTCAGGATTAGTCACATGGCTCCACCCTACAGCAAAGCGGCTTGGAGATGTCATCTCATAATGTGTGCAGATCATAGAGGCCGAGGAATATTGAGTAACCATCACTGGTTCCTCCAATCAGTATAGTTGTGGCAACCTGCCCTGTGTCGTGAACAGTGGAGTATAATTCTGAGAAATGCTGGATGGCTCTGGGTTTCCCATGGATAACTTTCCCACAGTAACAAAGCACACTCTGTGTGAAGAACGTGCAGGCAGAAAATCTACGTGAGGTTTAGGATGTCCTATGGAGACAGTTGTCACTTTTGCCCTTGATTCAGCTTCCAGGTTTTTTTAAATGGATGATATTGGTTTTAGGGACTGTATAGCTGAGCCTCAGTTTCCTCACCTATAACTGGAGTAAGATCACAGTATTACAGGTTTGTGGAGATAATTACATTAAGTGAACCCAGACAGTATGTGTAAAGTCCAGTGTCTGCATCAATGGTAGCTTCTATTCTGGCGGGTGGTACATCTTAGTGGTTCCAAGAATGGGCTTTCAAGTAGCTCTGTGACTTTCAAGTAGCTCTGTCAAAGTCATTAACTCTTCCTGAAACTCAGTATCCTTGTCTTAAAAATGGGAAATCACTGTGTCTACACCTGGGATGACTCAATAAGGTTACGGATAAAAAGCACCTTGAACAAACTAAGCATTGTAGAAATATGGTAGCATAACTGTATAACACAGGGAACTATCTTCAGTGTCCTGGAATACACCATAATGGAAAAGAATATAAAAAAGAATGTATATATGCATAACTTTGCTGTAAAATAATACTACATTGTAAATCAAATATACTTCCATAATAAATAAAGAAAAGAAATACCATAACTTAGTATTTTAAAAAGATTGTTACGTGGGTTAGTAGGTACATGCCCAAAGTCTTTTCTTTTTTTTTTACAAATGAAAAAAAAAACCCACCTATGAATTCTTGCCCTGCTGATCAGTATCATTTGATTTGAGCCTGTTTTTGGCATAAGATGTTACTACTTTGTGACCTTATTGGATATAAAACTCTCTCTGGCTGGGGCTCCAGGCCTCCCTGGTGTTCCCTGATGAGGATGAACTCCAAGTATCTGGCAGCCCTGCTGATCTCTGATCTGTGGGGCACATTTGTGCAGCAGTCAAAAAATTATAATGCAGTTCAGGGAGCTGCTGCCAGTACTGATCAGTGTCAAATTACTTAGACAAAATTACAGGGAACTGTTCATCTTATCTACTTAAATCCTCCTCTAAGAACCCAATAAACAAACTGATACCAGGAAATCAAGGAGACTGCTTTTGCTACAGATCTTCTGAGTATTGCAGACAAACATAAGCAAAATATAAGACACTTGACACAAATGAAAAAAAAAAATCAAGAAATCCAGAGGGGGTTGTCTATATTCCACATTCGAACCCTGGTTCCCCAGATGTCAGGGAAAAAGACACAGAAAGATGAGAAAGCACATCTTCTAGGGGCCTCCTAAGTGCTTAATTTTAAAAATATAACTCTCAAGTCAGTGTCCTGTGAGGCAGCTGTATTTGTTTTCATTTTATAGATGAGGAAACTGAGGCCCGGAGAGGTTGAGCAAGTGCTCAAGGTCACCCAGGACACAGGGGAGATCTCAAACCTGAACCACACACGTGACTGACTCTACTTTAGCCAGCAATTTCTCCAGTCAGGGAAAAGTTCACTCTGAAATGTCAGCTTTAGCATGCCTTCAAAATGTGGCCTGGAGAGGTTAATGAGTTTTCCAGAGAAGTCAAATAATCTGCTGAAGGTCTCACAGCCGGTTAATGGGGAGAGGTAGCTCCAAAGCCTGTGTTCTCTCCCCAGTTCCACACAGCCTCAAAAAAGCAAGCAGATGCTCCTGGGCTCCCTCAGGCTTCTCCAGTCACTGCAACTCTTAGAGCAAACTCAGGAATTGCCCCGATTCCATTTTGAACTAAAAGACATTCTTTAGTTAAATGTGAAGGCCAGTCGGTATCTGCTGGCTTTGGAATTAAGGGCTGTGGTGGAGACCCGCGCTACCGTCTCTCACGAGGAGACCAGATAAAACTGAGCTAAGCTGCCAGGCATTTTGAACCAACCTGCCAGCCAAAGGTCACTTCAATTTTTCACCTGCCTTCTACAGGCAAGTTCCACTTCCCAGCTCCGAATGACACAGGATACGACACAGTCCTGCCCAGGCAAGCTGCTTCCAGTGAACTGGAGGGGTGCAGCCCTGGATTCTGGGCCAGGGGCGAGAGATGAGGTCAGCACTCAGGTTTCAGCCCCTAGATTTCTTTACAGCGGAGGGAAGCAGGAGCTTTTTAAAGGGACACTGTCAAGGGCGATCCCCCTACCCTGGGCATGGCCGAGTCCTTCAGTATCAAACTGTGAGGGCCTCTACGGACAGAGTAAGCCGTCTGCAGTTTTCCCAGGTGGTGGGGAATTTGCTTCCGAGGTGTCAAGAGATCTAAACCAGGCCTGACACTTTAAACCCCAGCTGGTTCTCCAGTGAAGCTGGCGGGGGTGGGAGTAGAGGCTGGGGGAGGAGACATGAAGTTTTGGTTCCTGGGGGTAGCACACACACCACTGGCAGAGTAGAGGATTATACAGGGTCCTGCCTAAGTCTTGGGCTGAGCCTGCAAACTGAAGTCTCCAGAGCATCCATTTCACAGATTACATGTGTAAGGGTCCAGATAAGAAGTACCTGGACTGGTCCATCAGGCACTGGTCCATCAGGAAGAAAAATGATGACGGTGGTGAGGAGAGGAGGATGTTGGGAGGGAAATGATCCTCCTTGGCTCCTGACAGTCCCTTGCGGTTCAGGGCGTGTAACTGACAGCGCTCTACTCTCTGTCCCTTGACTGCCTTTCCTCCTAAGACGTGAAGAAACTTATCTGCTTAGTAAAATGTGGAAAGAGAAGATTCCTCTTTTTGTCTTTCCAAGTGTGAACCAGCAGCGGCAGGGTGAGTTCCTGCCAGCTTGTCCATGCTGTGGATCTTGCCTGACCTCACTGAACAGGCTGGTTGTGTTTGGGTACCTGTCAGAGGGGGGTAGGGAGGGGGTTCCTAATTCCATTGCACCCACTTACATGCAGATAAAAGCACAGATTCCATCCTAGCCTTTGCCTGTCATCTGAGTGATGGTTAGATCTTCCAACCTGGAACTCTTTTGTCTTTCTTCTCTATTTGCTCAGAATCCAGGTGGAGAAGGGGGTTCATATTTATTGGATACCTGTGTCGGTCAGTTTTATGTGTCAACCTGAATAGACAATGGTGTCCAGATGATTAGTCAAACACCAGATGTTGCTATGAAGGTGTTTTCTTTAGATGTGATTAATATTTAAATCAGCGAGTTTAAGTAAAGCAGATTTGCCTCCATAATGTAAGTGGGCCTCATCTACTCAGCTAAGGGCCTTAAAAGCAAAGACTGAGTTTTCCAGAAAGAGTCATTCTACCTTAAGACTGCAACATGAAATCTTCTTTGAATTTTCAGTCTGCCCTACAGATTTTGTATTTTCTAGTTCATACAACGGCATGAGCTAATTTCTTAAAATAATTATCCTTCTTTCTGACATTGTCTCTATCTCACTGCCTTTCCCTGTCTCTATACATCCCATCAGGGTTGTGTTTTTCTAGAGAACTATAATTCAGTCCCCTTAAATTCCAACAAATCGTTAACAGTGATTCCCCACTCAATCCTTACTTAAGAGGTAAGCAGCTGCATTCTTCCCATCAGAAAGACGGGAAAACTGAGATCTAGGGCCATTAAGTAACTTGCTTAAGGGCATGCAGCTACCGAGTGGAAAGGTGGTACTGCAATTCAAATGTTTCTGAAAGAATAGGTGATATTCGTAATCGTTTATATTATATTGTCTCCAGCCCAGGAAAGAAAAGACATACTCAAAGTTATGGTATGGTATAATACATACATAACTAAGGGTAAGTTGGATACAGCTGTTTGATCATGAGGCAAATCTTTATCTCTTACCTCACGCTGACTGTTTTTGATGCTCTCTCTGCTACGCTGCTGGATGAAATAACTACACATTCAAGCTCATACTAACAGCCCAGGGCCTGCTCCCCTGGTCCGCTAACTTGGTGTTTACAGGGCCTGGTTTGTCATGTGACCTATGGTTCTGAGTGTTCCTTTTCTACCTGTTACCCTAACGTTCTCTGTATCATTGACTCTCCAGATTGGCTATAATAGAGCACATCTTCTCCTTTATCACTTGTGTCTACAATTGTTATTATAAAACTTGCCAATATTAGCAAGAACAACAAAGAAAGGAATATTCACTGATAAAATTCACTCGAGGATCTATTCATCTGTTCACTTCCTCATCCATTTATTCAGTTGTCAGCGAGAAAGAATTACTGAGAATTATGCAGTGCATGTATTTTTCTTCATTCGTTTAAAAATAACTGTGGGACTCTGACTATACACTCGCTTCCTCTAGGTGGAGTCTCTCAAATTTCTCCCTTTTTCACACACACTCATGTCTATACTGTCCCCTCCTGAAAATGTACCTAACTTGTATCCACTAAGTGTACCTACTTCCTCAGAGCCTTACTCCTTATTTTTCATGACTATACTTCATTTGATAAACGAATATAGATAAATGGATTCTTGGATACTGAATGGCATGATAGTTACTCGTTTTGGGTAAGGTGTGTTCGTTGTTAGAAACCCCATGGACTGAAGCCCACCAGGCTCCTCTGTCCGTGGGATTTCCCACTGGAGTGGGTTGCCGCTTCCTTCTCCAGGGATCTTTCTGATCCAGGGATAGAACCTGTGTCTTTTTCGTCTCCTGCACTGGCAGGTGGATTCTTTAACATTAGTGTCACATGTAATGGTTAAAAGAAGCCAACATATTTCAAAGTGTCTGCTCTCCAGTTTCATGAAGCTATTATTTAACCTGCATGACAGACTGAAGCAGATTAAATCAGAATCCATTTTCTTCATATGTTTGGTAACTGAGTCAGGATTTTGGTTAGGATGGCAGAAAGATGTCTAGCTGTTAAGACTTAATTTTCCACCCTCTGTTTATCTAGCTTATTGGTTACTGTAACAAGTAGTGTATTTCTCCTAGGAAGGTTCTTCAAGTAGAGCTGAACTCATCCAAGAGGTGTTGGTTTTTGCTTTCACCACCTTTTCCTGCTTGGAAGGCAGACATAAAGGCCATATCTCCAACAGCCATTTTGGAACATGAAGTAACATTGTGAATCAAAGCCATGGGATAACATCGTGGAGAACAAAGAGTGCCCAGTAAGGAACGAATTACCTCAACAATGGACTATTTATCTCCAGAATTCTATTTTGTCAGAAAGATATAAATTTCTCCCTCATCTGAATGACTCAATTTTATCTAATGTGTATACATTTTATGTAGCTGAACCTAAATGCACTGGTCATAGCAAACACCCTCTTCCAGCAGCACAAGAGAAGACTCTACACATGGACATCACCAGATGGTCAACACCGAAATCAAATTGATTATATTCTTTGCAGCCAAAGATGGAGAAGCTCTATACAGTCAACAAAAACAAGACCAGGAGCTGACTGTGGCTCAGATCATGAACTCCTTATTACCAAATTCAGACTTAAATTGAAGAAAGTAGGGAAAACCGCTAGACCATTCAGGTATGACCTAAATCAAATCCCTTATGATTATACAGTGGAAGTGAGAAATAGATTTAAGGGCCTAGATCTGATAGACAGAGTTCCCGATGAACTATGGAATGAGGTTCGTGACATTGTACAGGAGACAGGGATCAAGACCATCCCCATGGAAAAGAAATGCAAAAAAGCAAAATGGCTGTCTGGAGAAGCCTTACAAATAGCACTGAAAAGAAGAGAGGCGAAAAGCAAAGGAGAAAAGAAAAGATATAAGCATCTGAATGCAGAGTTCCAAAGAATAGCAAGAAGAGATAAGAAAGCCTTCTTCAGCAATCAATGCAAAGAGA
>SJYX01001090.1:8665-41930 GCA_006410675.1 Oreotragus oreotragus | reverse complement strand
CCAACCAGTCCATTCTGAAGGAGATCAACCCTGGGATTTCTTTGGAAGGAATGATGCTAAAGCTGAAACTCCAGTACTTTGGCCACCTCATGCGAAGAGTTGACTCATTGGAAAAGACTCTGATGCTGGGAGGGATTGGGGGCAGGAGGAGAAGGGGACGACCGAGGATGAGATGGCTGGATGGCATCACGGACTCGATGGACGTGAGTCTGAGTGAACTCCGGGAGATGGTGATGGACAGGGAAGCCTGGCGTGCTGCGATTCATGGGGTCACAAAGAGTCGGACACGACTGAGCGATTGAACTGACTGACTGATTCTAACTCTAATTAAAACATCCGTTGAGTTTAATAATAAAATCCATAAACATTATTATTCCAGTAATGCTTCCCTCATAGAGCCAAACTGAAACCTTGTGCTTACTCATGGCTGAATGGTCTAGCCAGTTTGTATAAGTAGAATCTGAGTTCCCAAAGAACATTTGGGTCTTGGCTCCTGGTCTCTTGTCTTGAACACAGATCCTGGATTTTCTTTGGTGCATTACTATTGCTATTCATGGGTCGCCCAGCATATTTTTAAAGACATCATTGTTTAGAGAGTCTTTCATTTAAAGTTAAAAGCTATTTCTTATTCTTCCTTCTTTTTCCTTCTAGGTTTGGGTAAAATTATGGCTGGTGCAATTTATTTTAATTCCTCCCCTGCCCTTGTTTCTAAATGTCTGTCTTGGAGATTTTAAGACCTGTAAAATGTTTGTTACTCTCACTTGTCCTAATCAGAGGTTGAATAAAAAGATATTTTGAAATCTTGGAAAGATTGAGGGCTTCTGAACTTTAGCTGATCTGTTAAAACAGTTAAGTTGAGCAAGGCCGGATGAGCCCTCAGGAAAAATCATGAAAACTAAATTAAACTGAACACAAAAAAGCAATTTGCCAGCAGTGAACCTAATACACAATTTGCCTCCTCCGGAGCAGAGCATCCTGCCTTGGCCATGTGCCAACAAGAGGTCTCTGCGATCATCTATAGGATTGCACAATTCTTCTTAGGACAGTTATGAAAGGGAAAATAACATTTGTTCTGCCAAAGTGTGTGGACCTGCTGACATTTGCTGAAATACAGATATCATCTGAGTGAAAAGTGAACAGGATGTTATCCTTAAAATGCTTTAGACAGCAGGTATGTTACACGTCTTTTTCACACATACATTCAGCAGCTTGAATTTCTGGTAATTGTGAGGGCTTGATTCTTACAACTATTTCCAACAGATTCTCAGTGGCTTTGGGAAGATCATCCCATGATATACCCAACTTCATGAGAAACCATTTTTTTGTTTGTTTTGGAGGTGTGTGTGTGTGTGTGTGTGTGTGTGTGTGTGTGTGTGTGTGATTTTCAGTATTGTTTGTCTATTCCTCCCCTCCTTGCAATGGTGATTTAAGGGGGTAGAATCTGGCAATGCTGGTAGGGATAGGAGTCAGCACACTGTAAATCAAGGGTACCTGTCATTTGAACTGCTGATTCTAGACGGGACAAAAGAAGCATGCTGGGAAAAGATGGTAAAAAAGATGCCATATGTTATATTCTCTGATGGAGAAAGTGGGGGAGGACTTTTAAATGATGGAGATTATCACCAATTCATACTGGATGGCTTTCATGGTGGAAGGCTCTGAGGACAGATTTGTGGAGGGCAAAATAAAAGAAATTTGACAGTGGTGAATCTGGAGTGTCTTGATTAAGTTATATTTAAATGATTTATATTTAAGGTATTCAAGTATTTCCTTTATTTCTGGGTATTTGGCTGTTGAAAGGTTCAGTTACAAAGCAGGCTTGGATGTATAAAATGGAACTGGCTTCTGGCTCAAGAACATACAAGAATTTGAGTATAATCAAAGTTAAGCATAGATGGGTTACACAATCATGGTAAAAGCATCTCAGGAAGAAACAGAGTGGATAGCACAGAAGCAGAAAGTAAAAGCAGTAATGGATAAAATTTTCAGTACCTGAGTCAAAGAGGACTTGACCAACAGTCATCCAAATATTACAGGAATTATGTGATGTGGCTCTGTAATATGTATCCTCATACATTGTGGTGGTGTAGATCTGTGTGTATATGCATTCAACACATATGGAAACTTATGTTTTGATTTATAACTGCAGTAATCATAACTGCAGAAGATTTCATGTAGACATAGATTTTATAGCTTCAAATTCATTTTAAAAATTCTTTATTCATTAATAAATAAAAGAACTCAGTTTAGACTGCTCATCTGCAGTGTTGCAAACAGTAGCCTTCTGTAATATGGCAACTAAGGTTTGAAGATCATTTACAGGTGGGAGTAGGGTCAGTTGGAGGCTATCAAACCATTACTAAGTGAACACCTGATGTTATAAAGGGCCTTTGATACACAAGAATGTAAAATGCTATAGTTAGGCTATAGTGTTGCAATTATACAGTACCTTTTGGGTAGGTAAAGTAGTTAATGAGATGAAAGATTTAGTGGTCAATGAATCAAAAGCAATTTAATTCACATCAGTAAATATATATATATAGTGCCCACGGTATGCCAGGTACAGTGCCAGTTGCTGTGAAGTCAAAAATGAAAACATTGCAGCACTTGTCTCTAAGAAGACTTACAATTCACTGAAAGACACAAAGCAGACATAGCAATAAGCTGGAAGGTGATGTGGCAGAATGTATTTAATGAGACATCCACAATCCCAGGACATGTACAAGGAACATAAATAATAGTATAAAGAAAGAAGTCACATTAGTCTGTGGGTATGACCTTTTCTTGGTGTGAGGGGAAAAGGAAAAATTTTAGGGAGCAATTTCTATCTGAGCTTTTAAAGATGAAGAGGAGCAAGTCAGAGCCACTCGAAAGTGGAGAGGAGGAGATAATTTGGGAGCAATAATGTAAACATTTGCTTTTTTCAAATAAAGGAGATGGATCTAGGCCATCCATTAGTATCTCTTTCAGGTCCAGTATTAAAAATCTGGAATTTCATCACCCTAATTCAGAGTTTATGTTTACATATAGTGGTAAAGAATCTGCCTGCCAATGCAAGAGATGCGAGTTTGATCCCTGGGTGGGGAAGAGCCCCTAGAGTAGGAAATGGCAACGCACTCCAGTATTCTAGCCTGGAAAATTCCAAGGACAGAGGAGTCTGGAGGATACAGTTGATGGGGTTGCAAGAATTGGACACAACTGAGCACATGCGTGCACACACATTCATCTTATTAATTTTTATAAAGATTTTTGATAGACCTGAACTGAAAAATTCACCTCATGCTCAAAGTTTGAAAGAACTTTGAGATCATTTTTGGTTTTCCAGTATCACTTACTCATTCAATTCAACAAATATTTATTGAGAATCTACTATGGGCTGGGCTGTCAAGCACTATTCTCAACACTTAGAAAAGAATAAATAAATAAAATAGACTGATGTCCTTGTGCTCATGGAGGTTACGTCCCAAGAGGGAGAGACAGATAATAACGAATACACATAATAAATATGTAAATATTATAGTCTGCCAAAAGTCAGGAAACACTAGGGAGAACAATTGGATCCGGTTGGGTAGATATTTCTGCCCAAGGCAGCCTCAATTTTTTCCTACTGTCTCAACGTAACTATTAACGGTAACTTCTTAACTCTAAAGGCTTCCCATTGGGTCAGACACTATATAAACTGGTAACCACAGTTAAAGGGGGTCAGGAGAGAGACAGAAAGTGTGTGTGCATGTGTGTGTGCCTGTGTGTGTGTCTGTACACACATGTGGCAGGGCCATAGTACAATATTTAAGGAGGTATCTTGGTAAGCCTCATTGAGAACGGGTCTTCTGAGCAAAGAACTAAAGAAGTATAAGAGCAAGCCTCCCAGGTATCTTTGTGAAGATCATTCCAGGGCCAGAGCCCTGAGATTTTAAAGGAATGTGAAGTGGCCAGGGCCCTGAAGGGGAATGGATGGAGGGGAGAGCTATTGGAGATGTCAGCAGTGAGCAAAGTAGGAGGAGCTGGAGAGGTGCAGCCCTGGGCCACTGAAAGGAAGTTGAGCTCTCCTCTGAGTCCAGTGGGACGCCACTGGGGGATCCTAAACAGGAAGGACATAATCTGACTCATACTCAAAATCCATTGTTTTGGCAATTCTTCATGGAGTTCATTCCTTGCAAAGACTATATACTCCAGAGAGTGAAAGTAAAGGCACGCTGTCTAGGTAGGAGTCTCCTACAGTGAATTTGGTGAGAGATGGCCATGGCATACTGGAATAGGAGGGTGGCCATATCCACTGTATAGGAGAAGTGCTCAGATACTGAATGTGTTATAGACAAACCAGATTTCCTAACAGGGGAGAGATGAGGGAATGAGGTTCTCATATCTTGCAGTACAAACGAACAAGTCCTTGAAAAATGAGTTTAACAACTCCTGGGTTTTAGTCCTCATTGAGCTCTTAAATTACATGCCCCCACTTGGATTCAGAGCTTTGCCTTCCCTTTCAAAGCATTTGCAAAATGGTAGATCCCATCGAAGTTTAGTTGCACAAACACTTCTGTCTGGCAAATCTTAAACATGGCTCCAATATGCATAGTTCTGGTTAATTGCAATGTGGTGTAGGTATCATGTTGAAAGAGAATTTTGTCAAACATGGGGCCTTCCAAACTGTAGCAAATGGGTAACCAATATGCTGAATGGTAGGTTTAAATTTCAAAATGGTGAGTAGAGTTGACAGTATGACACCAGTGGGCGATATACTAGTGTGAGCCGTGGGCCAGAGTCAAGAGCTCTGCCTGTGCCACTAATGGCGACTGTCACTGCATCCCTTAACCTTACTGAGACAAATGCTCTTGGTTGTAAATGGAACACCTTGCAGTGATCACGGCTCGGGATTTTGGTATTCATAGCGTTTTCATCTCTGACATTGTGTGACTCTGTAAATACCTAGAAATCGGAGGGGAATAAAGCTATCAACAGACAGTGAGGATCCTGAGCTCAGTTTTTAATATTTTATGTTATCTTAGACCTCTTTAGGCTTCCCTGTGGCTCAGATGGTAAAGAATCTGCCTGCAACGCAGGAGACCCAGGTTGCCTGGGTTGGGACGATCCCCTGGAGAAGGTAATGGCAACCCACTCCAATATTCTTGCCTAGAGAAGTCCATGGACAGAGGAGCCTGGTGGGCTACAGTCCATGGGGCTGCAAAGAGTTGGACACGACTGAGTGACTAACACTTTCATTTCACACTTTCAGGCTTCTTATTGGTGTGTATGTACAACTTGAGGTCAAGGGCTATCTTTTCTAATAATGTGTTATGCTCATGGGCCAGATGCAGAGCGGCTCATATCATGATGATGAAGAACACAAATATGTTTATAATTTAGGGAAAAAATAGTAACTATATTCTAGGAGCATTGTGCTATTATATAACCATCAACCATTACAACCAATGTTAATTTAAATTTACTATGAGTAAGGCAGTATGTTAAATATTTTACAATTTCTTTTATTTAAATAAAAAAAAAAGCACACCAAGGTTCTGTGGGTAGGTACTTTTTTCTATTCTGTTTTACAGACACAGAGAGAAGCAACACCACAGAAACTTGAATAATTTCCACAAAGTTATTCAAATCCAGGTAGTTGACTTCCAGATCTTGTACCATCTTAACCACAATACCCAACTCTTACCACAATATACAGAGAAGTCTAGCAGTTTCTGGCAATAATGAGAACTCAATAAATGGAAGCTATGATGATGATGGTTATCATAGTAATGGAAATTCAATACTTATTGGTAACTGCACAAACCCATGAGTTATCTACACTGAGGCACTGAGGTGATAATTGGATATCAGGAAGAAACTAGCTCATCCAAAGGGAGAGGGCTGAGAAGGGCTGAGGACTGAAATTTGGAGGAAAGATAACCAGGTGCCCTAATTCACACGTGGATGGTGTTCAACCGGAAGTGATCCTTTTCACGACCTACAACAGAAATGACTGTTCCCTCCAGGACTCACAGAATGATTCTTGGATTTTGGTTCTAACTCTTTAAAAGTGTTTCTCTTACTTGGCTTCAAAGCCTTGTCTTTCCTTTCAAAACATTTGCAAATGGCAAATCCCACCTCTAAGGAGTCCACTGAAGTTTAGTCACAAACATAACCGCTCCTGTCTGGTAAAGATTAATGATGTTTCTGATATGGATATTTTTGATTAATTGTTGTTGAAACTCTTGAGCTAAATGTCAAAGCTCGAAAATGAACTTTTAAATGGACCTAAAAGACAAGAGGCCCCTGTGTCCTTGAATATAATCCAGTCAAAGAGATTGCAAAGGAAAACATAAGAGACAGTATTAAATTCATGGTGACAAGAAAGATCCTTGTTCTATTTGTGGGGTGGGGGTGGGAAACACTAGGTCATCATTCTTTAAGAGACTCCTTTGAAACTGACCTGCCTAGAATGTAAAAAAAAAAAAAAAAAAAGTCTTTCTAAAACACAACTCTAGATTTCACTCACTAAACATATATTCCAAGAATTCAGGTTTGCAAGTCTTGATGTTTAAAGTCATATTAAAAGAACCAAATGAAAAAAAATGCAGTCAAGAAAATAGGAGCATTTAATTGTCTATAATGTAGACAATTAAGAGAAGTAATAGTTGGTAACATCCCCTAGCAAGCTGTCATCCTGTTCAGACTGAGAATATAAAGTTGTCTCAAAGGAAAAATAGGGCTCCAGTCCTGGACACTGCTACATGAGCATTATCAGATAGACTATCATAATAAGGAAAACTAAAGCACATTAGTTGTTCATAAAGCTTCACTGGAATTATTCAGAATGATGCTATGAGCATGTTACTCTAGAATAAAAATCTACCAACACTATTGGTTTCTTTCATCCTAACTTACTACTATCTCAGTTAAAGTTACCAGTGATATCAGTGAAGAGAGTAGGTTAAGTTTTTCTCACAGGGCTAGTGATAGAAATATAATTTTAAGTGCTTTTCATTGATTTTTTTTTTTCTGTTCTTTTTTGCCCTCCACAATGTAAAATTGGGTTTCCCCTGTACCAGAATCACTTGGGAATCTAATGAAAATGTAAATTTCAGGGCCCCCACACCAGAAAAATGGACCTAGAATCTCTGGAACAGAGGAGTAAGAACCTGCAGTTTAAACAAAATCTTCTCTTGATTTTCGGGCATACAAAGTTTGAAAATCATTGGTCAGTGTGCAAAGACGTGCTCAAGTTCAAGCTTTGCCTCTAAATGGCCCTGTGACAGTGGACAAGTCACTTGATGTTTCAAAGTCGCATTTCATTTTTGTATAAAAGTGAAAATATTAACACCAGTCCTGCTTACAGCAAAGCTGTGTACAGGCTGACATGAGGTTACAGATGTGAAACTGCTTTGTAAGCTACAAAGCATGGTGTGTGTGAACTCTCTCACTGCTGGGTTTGTTGTACAGTCATTCCCCTCCTCCCATCCATTTGGCTGACTTATGATCCCAGGGATAGCAGCAATTATGAGTGAAACCCGGGGCAGAGAATGCAGAGGTGTTTGATATCTTGATGCTGTAAGTCTGTTTAAAGCGCATATTTGTAGATTACTAAAAGAAACGCATCTGTCTTCAACACTTTCTATGTGTGTTGGTTTATAAAAATTTTTCTTTATGTTATAGTCCATGTTTTGAATCTGCTCTGTTTATCTACTTGGTGGAAAATGAAACATAAGTCTTCAGATGAAAATTCATCTGCTCTCACCCACAGCTATGATGAATTACAGTCAAGAGCAATAGCTCTTTTAAAAATAGGAAAATATGTCTGCTTCACATGTACATGGCTTAGAACTGATAAATAAACTGGATACTTATTGATTTTAAAATATGGATTGATAAAAACACATTTGGTTCGATAACGTATCAGGAAAACTATATACATGGAAAACTATATATATTTTATATCAATGTATCTTTATTCTAAAACTCTCAACAAAATAGGTATAGAGCAAATGTATCTCAAATATGACAAGCCCACAACTCACATCATACTCAGAAATGAAAAACTGAAAACTTTTACTCGAAGATCAGAAATTGTAAAGATGCCCAGTCTTACTACATTTAACATGGTACTGAATGCCAAGCCAGAGCAATTAGACGAGACAAAGAAATAAAGGTCATCCAAATCAGAAAAGAAGGAAAACTGTCTCTATTTGCAGATGACATATTACATATAGAAAACAGTAAAGACTTCACCAGAAAGCTGTTAGAACTAATTAATGAAATCAGTAAAGTTGAAGGATTGAAAAATCAATATACAGAAATCAGTTGCATTTTTACAATAAATATCAGAAAGAAATTAAGAAAATATTCTCATTTACAGCTGTGTCATATATAGTAAAATAGGGCTTCCCTGGTGGCTCAGTGGTAAAGAATCTGCCTGCCAATGCAGGAGACACTGGTTTGATTCCTGGTGCGGGAAGATTTGGAGAAGGCAATGGCGCCCCACTCCAGTACTCTTGCCTGGAAAATCCCATGGACGGAGGAACCTGGTGGGCTGCAGTCCATGGGGTCGCTAAGAGTCGGACACAACTGAGCAACTTCACTTTGACTTTTCACTTTCATGCATTGGAGAAGGAAATGGCAACCCACTCCAGTGTTCTTGCCTGGAGAAGCCCAGGGACGGGGGAGCCTGGTGGGCTGCCGTCTATGGGGTCGCACAGAGTCGGACACAACTGAAGCGACTTAGCAGCAGCAGCAGCGGCGGGACGATTCCACATATCGTAGGCCAACTAGCCCATACAGCGCAGCTACTGAGTCTGTGCACTAGAGACCAGGAGCCACAACTTTTGAGCCCACACACCACAACTGCTGAAGCCCAAGCACCCTAAAGCCCACGCTCTTTAACAAGAGAAACCACCTCAATGAGAAGCCTGTGCACTGCAATGAAGAGTAGCCCCCACTCCCTGCAACTACACAGCAGCAAAGATCCAATACAGCCTAAAATAAATGAATAGATAAACAAAAATTAAAAACAGCAGCGAAAAATTGTAAAAGACTCAGGAATAAATTTAACTAAGGAGATGAAAGATTTGTACATTGTCAACTATAAAATAGTGAATAAAAGACACTGAGGAAGACACAAACAAATGGAAATTTATTTTATGATTAGGACCTAGAAGAATATCATTAAATGTCCATATTACCCAAAGGAATCTATAGATTCAATACAACTGATATCAAAATTCCAATGTCATTTTTCACAGAAACAGGACAAACCTCCATTTGAGTGGAACCAAAAATACTCCAAATAGCCAGAGCAATCTTGAGAAAGAAAAACAAAGTTGGAGGCATCATGCTTCCTGATTTCAAGCTATGTTATCAAACTATAGGAACCAAAACAGGATGGTGTTGACATAAAAACAGACATAGATGAAGGGAATGGGATACAGAATTCAGAAACAAACTCCTGTATACGCTGTCAATTAATTTATGACAAAGGAATCAAAACTATACAACAAGGAAAAGAGCCTCTTCAATAAGTGGTGCTAGGAAAATGGATATCCATATGTGAAAGAATGAAAATAGACTATTGTCTTACATCAAACACAAAAATCAACTCAAAGTGGATTAAAGACTTATACATGTAAAACCTGAAACCATAAAATCCCTAGAAGAAAACACTGGGCATACTCTCTTTCACTTTGGTCTTGGCAATGGTTTTTGGATTTGACATAAAAAGAAAAGAAAAAAAAAGATGGGGGACTACATCAAACTAAAAACTTTCTACAAAGCCAAGGAAACCATTAACTATGGAATGGTAGGGATATTTAGAAATCATATATCAGCTGCTGCTTCAGTCGTGTCCAACTCTATGCGACCCCATAGACGGCAGCCCACCAGGCTCCCCTGTTCTTGGGATTCTCCAGGTAAGAACAGTGGAGAGGGTTGCCATTTCCTTCTCCAATATATCAGCTAAGTGGTTAATATCTAACATATATTTAGAAACTCATACAACTCAGTAGGAATAAACCCAAACAATCTAACTGGAAAATAAGCAGAGATCTGAGTAAATATTTTCCAGAAAGAACATACAGGTGGCCAATAGGAACATGAGAAAAAGCTCAACACACTAATCATTGGGAACGCAAATCAAAACCACAAGAAGATGTCATTTCACACTAGTTAGTTGGCCTATTGTCAAAGAGAAGAAACAGCAAGTGTTGGGAAGGAGTGGAGGAAAGGGAACTCTGCACTGTTGGCGGGAGTATAAACTGGTGCAGCCACTAAGGAAAATAGTATGGAGGCTCCTCCAAAAATTAAAAATTGAAGTACCATATGATCCAGCAATTCAATTCAGGGTATTTATCCAAAGCAAACGAAATTACTCTCTCGAAAAGATATTTGCACCCTGATGTTCACTGCAGCGCTATTTACAAGCTAAGACATTCAAGAACAGAAAACAACCTGAGTTCATCAGAGGAAGAACAGACAAAGAACATGATATTATAAATATATATTACACATATGTATGTGCTGCTACTGCTGCTAAGTCACTTCAGTCGTGTCCGACTCTGTGTGACCCCATAGACGGCAGCCCAACAGGCTCCCCCGTCCCTGGGATTCTCCAGGCAAGAACACTGGAGTGGGTTGCCATTTCCTTCTCCAACACATATGTGTGTAAATTATCATATATATTTCCTTCCTGCCTGCCATAAGAACAAATGAAATTCTGTCATTTTGGAACAACATGCACTAGACCATGAGAACATTACACTAAGTGAAATAAATCAGACAAAAAAGACAAACGGCATATGATATTACTTATAGGTGGGATCTGAAAAACAACAACGAATTGGTGGTTGCCAGAGGTGGGGTTGGGGGTGGGCAAAATACGTGAAGGTGGTCAAAATGTAAACATTTCCAGTTATAAGAAAAGTAAATTCTGTGATGTAATGTACATAAATAATGGTGAATATAGTTAACAACTTAATAGTGTTGTATATTTGAAAGTTGCTAAAAGAGGAAATCTTAAAAGTTTTCATCACAAGAAAAAAATCTGTATGAGTGGTGATGAATGGTAACTAAATTTATTGTAGTGATCCTTTTACCGTATGTACATAGCTCAAATCACTGTGTTGTACCCTTAAAACGAATCCAATGTTATATGTCTATTATATCTCAATTAAAAAATAAAGAAAAACTTTAACTGAAAAAAAAAAGGAATGAGAAGGAAATGGGATATATATAACCAGGTTATAATGTAAAAGTAAAAAAGCAATAACAGTGTCAAGTTATTCTTAGAGAAGAAGCAATTTAATTCAATAATCTCCTGGGAACATGATACTTTCCAAATAATGGTGGGAAGAAAATGATTTAAGAAAAATGAAATGTTTAGGAAATACCATGCATGTGGCAGATGGTATTGACAGTATTTGTTTAAAATGTTTACTGTTCCTCCTTTTAGACCCATTTCTCATAGGCCACTCCTGCTAGAGGATATTTATGACCCTGTTAATATCAGCCTTGGCTGCGAGACCTGTCTCTTATACACAAGTGGCAGATGGTATTGATAGTATTTGTTTAAAATATTTACTGTTCCTCCTTTTAGACCCATTTCTCATAGGCCACTCCTGCTAGAGGATATTTATGACCCTGTTAATATCAGCCTTGGCTGCGAGACTTGCTTTGGCCAAAGAAATATGAATAGAAGTGACCTCCACTATTTTGGAACAGAAGAGTTATTGCCTTGTTCTGCTATCACTCTTTCCTTAGATAAGGGATAGTTCTTCAGTTGGCATCACAATGGAACTTCATGGTGTGGAGGAGAGCTGATGTTGCCTGCCACTTCCCTATCACATGTGTGAGACATAAACTTTTATTTTCTGAATCATTAAGATTTGGCGGTTATTTGTTATTGCAGCATAACCTAGGGAGACCTAACTCACAGATCATGTTTATTCTGTTCCCTTCTCCCCAGCTTTATCTAAAATCAACACATATAAATAAATACTGACAGCACAGTTTGGCCAAAAGATCATGCTAGTCTTGATGCCTCTGATCATGAAATTTACAGCTGAGTGGCTGGGAAAGAGGAACCCTCTTTCACAAGTTCAGCATAAAAAGATTTCTCTACCAGACTGAAACAAATGGAATCCACTAGGTGGATGGTGGATTAGGGATTGTGAATTCATACTTTGGCAGAAAGGAATAAAATTTTGCATTCTTTTGTGGTCTATTTATTATTAATCCTGCTATTTTCTGTTGGCTTTGTTGTTTTGGTGTGTGTGTATATATATATATATATAATTCTCTTTATTGGCTTTTAATTATATAGTCTGATATAATTATTTTAGTGGTTAGGTTTCAAAATACATCCTTGATTTATGACATTCTACCTTAAATTAGTATTCTTATCACTTCCCAGACGATGTAAAAAAAAATCTAAAAGTATAATTCCTTTTATCCTCCTCTTGCCCTTTCAGCTATGGATGTGATGTATTTTATATCATCATTCCTTATAAACAACACAAGACTATTAATGTTAACATTACAACAGTCAATATTCTCTCACATTTGTTCTTATTTTCTCCGTGTGGTGTGCTTTCTTTCTCTTGCAGTTCTGTGATTTCATCAGAACTATTCTCTTCGGTCAGAAACTTCCTTTATAATTCCTTGCAGTGAAATTCTTATGGTGACAAATTCTAGATCTTTTCTGTGTGTAAAAATATCCCGATTTAATATTAGTATCTGAAGAATCTTTTTCTAGGAACTGGAATTCTAGGCTGACTTTTCTTTCTTTCAACTACTTTAAAGATGCAGTTCCATTTTCTTCAAAATTCCATGGTTCCTTGTGATAATTCAGCTTTCGCTTTTCTTTTGAAAATGGTAAGTCTTTTTTCTCTGGATGTGTTTAAGATTTCTCTTCCTCATTCATTTTCAAAACTTTCACCATAATAGGTCATCATGTGATTTTTCTTTATTTAACCTGCATGGGAATCAGTGAGGCTATGGAATCTTTGAATTGGTGTCTTATTTTAAGTTCAGTATAAACACTTTGTAACTGACTCTAAGACTAATGTTCCCATGAAAACCATAACCCAATTTTAAAAACTGAGAATTATTTTAAGAAAGGGTAAACAGAGTTAAACAAAAGCTGAACATTTCTATTCTTCAAAGGACACTTTGAAAACATGAACAGGGAAAACACAGGCTGGTTTAAAACATTCCCTATACATATAACTGAGAAAAGATTCATACCTGACAGGTATAAAGAACTCATGTAACTCAAGGGTAAGAAGAGACAAGTCTGCATTTTAAAAATGAGGAGATATTTTAAATGGATATATAAGTGACCAATAAGCATATTAACAAGTGCTCTGTGTCCTTTACCATTGGAAATGCAGCTAAAACCATAATGAGATATTGCAACATGTTCACCAGAATGGTTAAAATTTAAATGTTTAACACTACCCAGTGTTGGCCATGGTGTAGAACCATTTGTACCCTCATACATAGTTGGTGGGAATATAAAGAAGTACCCTTACTTTGGAAAAATGTCAGGGGGTTTCTTATAGATACAAACTAAGTTCTCAAGGATGCTATGTGATTAATAATAAAAGCATATCAAAAATCGAACATAATTGTTTTACAAATGGTGTATCTCATTTATTCATTGAAATGGCAATCCCCTCCAGCACTCTTGCCTGGAAAATCCCATGGACGGAGGAGCCTGATAGGTGACAGTCCATGGGGTTGCAAAGAGTTGGACACGACTGAGCGACTTCACTTCACCTGTGGATGTTTGTGTTGTTTCCAGCTTGCGGCCATTATTTTTAAAACTATCATGAGCATCTGTATATAAGTATGATTAGGATGTGGAGAAGTGAAAACTGCACGAAATATGGGGAAAGATGGGAAGGAGATCATGTAATAGGGAGATGGAAACTGTTGGGAGAGGGGAGGGACAGAATGCTTTCCCAGGGAAATGATGATCAGGTTGATACCTGAAGAATGAGGGAGAGATGGTCAAATGAAACTAAGCTTACTGACAGTCCCTTAGAAGGCACAAGAAGCTAGAGATGGAGCACGTTGAAATTTCTCTTTATATCCATAGATAAAATATTTTAATAGAGAAAATTAAAGTCTAAGACAAGCAGGTCTTATTTTGGACCTCATGCCATAGTGAGGTTCTCCTGGATTAATGATGATCACTATTTCTGGCTTCATCACTCCCCTGTGTGGGTTAAAGACTTATTGAGGAGACACAGATGCTCATAAATGATCAAAGCAAGTTAACTCTCTAGCTGGAGGATGTTATTGTCAAAATACTCTTAAAGATGGAAGAGTAATCCTCTTCCACATTCTGTTGTATGTTTGGTACTCTGTTTTCCCTACCCTCCCTACCTGCCCTCACTCTCCACCACTCAGCCTTCTAAGACAACGTAATTTCTTTTGATTTCTGCATTCCAGGCAGATTCTTCACTGTCTGAGTCACCAAGCAAATCCCAAATAAAAGGAAGCAATCATTAATTTTGAAATAGGAGTTAAAAACTCCTTAGCAGGAGAAAATTATTTATTAACGAATATATCAGTATATAATCTTTACATTATTCTTTTAAAGTAATATATGCATAGGTTAATGAAAAAGCATTAACAAAAATTGCTGTTGAAAGCTTGGGAATTCCTAACACATTTGGTGTTTCTGGGTAATTTGAGAACAGAGGAAATGAGCTGACCATTTGTGATGATGTCAGTGGGTCAATGGTTCATCTGACTATGTAGTTAATTTTAGGGTGACACTTCTAATTACCTTACAGATCAACCAGGTCATCCTCTCAGAACTGACCTACTCTGCTAGGGCAGAGTGAGCCCTCATTCACTCTCAGTGGTTCTTAAATCTTTAACTGCTTCCTGTCAGGTGCTCTGGACTTTAACTTATTTCTCTCTCTGCTCTGTTTTGGTCTGGGTGCTTTTGAGATGCCACAGATTAAGCCTCTGTGGTACTTTGAAGCAGGACCAGGCATTCTCATGATACTGTACAATCACAGCTTAATATGTGATCAGATTTCATTAAGATAAAGTTGAAGCAAGATTTTGTACTTAAGTATTGTGGAACTAAACAAAGACCACATAAATGAAAACAAGCAAGGGCAATTCATTCAGAGACTGCGAGAGCAAGGCAATTGGCCACCGTCACTCGTGTTTTGACAGAGATTCAAAGGCAAGCAGAGGAGTGGGGGAGCTTTATAGAGGACAAAGTGAAGGCTTTCTTCTTGCCTGGATTATAGGCTGGTAGCACGGGAAGAAGTACCCAGGAAAACTATTAATAAAAGCAAGGCATCCTGTGTGATTTGTTACTGGCATATTTGAATTTCTCTGGTTGGTCCTAACTTGGAAGCAGGAATAAAATTAGGAAAACTGTCAATAATAATTGCTGTCAATAACAATTAGTATTATTGATAATTATTATCAATAATAATTGATAATAATCAAGTCCTGCCTGTTTGGGGACCAGTGTTACAGGGGTTATTTTTTGGCTTCCTAGATTGTTACTGGTGATAGCAATCTGATTACTGCAAGTCTAACTCATAAATAGTCAGTTGATTTCCTTTGCTGGTAGCTGAGGATTTGGGCCTAAGAATCTCATTATATATATGTTTTGTATATTAGTGCCCCCAAACTAAACAGGGCAGAGGGTGGCCCAGGCCATGCCAGGGTGAAGAAGGAAGAGAAAGAAGATTTAGGAATCCAACTCTAATAATCAACTGTAGTAAAGTCTAGTCTTAGAAGCACAGAAAAAAATAATCAATGCTTACATTTATTTGCTAACATTAAATATACCTTTATTTTATGCTAAGCCCTATATTAAACATCTTTCTTTCACTGTTTTGTATTTTCCCTATTAAAATATTGTAAGGTCAGTTTTTAGACTACCCCTTTCTACAGATGGGAAAATTAAGGCTTAGAAAAAGGAAATGTTTGTCCAAGTCCCTGAAGTCAGTGAGTGATACTGGGACCAGCAGACTCACTTCAGAATCAGACTGAAGTTCAACCCCTTTCCCTGTTCTCTTCACTCCTGCACTCAGGGGTCCCCCCCACATCTTTGGGAGACATAAGCCTTTTGGCTATCAAGCAGCCCTTTTGCATGACAACAGCTAAGTGGCTCAGATTGTGAAGAGTAAATGATATGTCATCTTTCCCCCAAATTTCTCTTTCCTGAGCAGAAAAAGAAAAAAAAACAAAAACAAAAACAAAGGAATTTCAAGTACATTGTCTAAACAAATATCTAACCAGCGTAAAAAATTCCACTGACCACTGAGTCATTTGTAGTGATATAAATAAGTCAAGAGTCTGTCATACTGACTGAAGTAAGAGAAAGACCAATATTGTGTATTAATGCATATATATGGAATCTAGAAAATGGTACTGATGAAACTATTTGCAGGGCATGCATAGAAAGGCAGATGTAGGGAACAGACTTACGGCTACAGCAGCGGAAGGTAGGACAAATGGAGAGTAAGAGTTGATACAGGCACACTGCCACGTGTGAAGCAGATAGCTCAGCTTGGCGCCCTGTGATGCCCTAGAGAGGCGAGACGGGGGAGAGGAGGGAGGCTCAAGAGAGAGGGGCTATTTGTATGCTTATGACTGATTCACATTGTTGTACAGCAGAAACGAACACAGCTTTGCAAAGCAGTTATTCTCCAACTTGCAAAAGATACCCTACGATAAACCATAACAGAAAAGAACATTTTAAAAAAGAATGTGTGTATATATATGTATAACCAAGTCACTTTACTGTACAACAGGAATTAACGACATTGTAAATCAATCATACTTCGACAAAAATAAAGAAATAAGAGAAATTCCTGTCCTGTCTATGAACAGAGACTTCAAAGCTCCTTTCTCACTTGCATGGAAATGAAGTGTGAAGAAGTCTCTAGGGAGAAGAACACAGAAAAAGATTGGACTGTTGGAGAAAGTCTGTGGCACCTGAGTCTGACTTTCTCTCTCCTTTCTGGTAGGACTTAGTTCAGTGAACATTTGTTAAGTGGAGTGCATGATGCCAGATGGTGAGCTGTGGTTCAACAACAGGTCACAGGAGAAAGTGAAATAGAAAGTTTATGATTCACAGGTCCTGGAGGAAGTGCATAGCCTGCCTCCAGGGGTTACATGGGGAGGTCAAGGCAGAGTTCAGAGAGAGTTGGAGAGGACAGGCAGGACCCTGGGCACATTCCTCTATTAGGATCCATGGGTGGAGTGCTTTGGGTTTCCCAGGCTAGGGCCAGATTTGTCCATTCAAACCAAAAGAACAGAATTTTGGTAAATCTCACGAGAGTCTTACCTAAGAGGTACATAAAACAAAAAGACGTTAAGACGCAGAAAGGCCAGGGAGACAGCTGATTGTAAGTGCTGTTGGGAAAGTCTTATCAGAAACTTACATTTGCTTGTTATTCTGCAGGCTGACAACTAGGATGTGTGTTTGCATGAAGGGACTAGTGTTTATTTAAGGTCTCTGCTGGTCATTTTGCCAAACAAAGCAGATGCCAAGCCAGCAGTATCATGGAGTAGCCTAGCTCAAGTCAGTATTTCTTCTCTTTAGTAATCAGTTTATGTGAATGGGGAAGAACAGATGGAGTTGACTGATGATGGTAGGGACTTTTCAACCAACTATCAGAAAGCCTGAGGTGCAAGTTGTTGGCCCCAACTTTTTGGTAGCTCTCTTTAGGTGTGGAGTGCTTAATGCCTGTTTTCAACTGTTTCTATAGAGTGATAGAATACAGTTGAGTATGGGGAGGTATGGAGAGGTAGACAGAGGAATGGCACCCTTTTAAATTTGGAAGCCTTAGTAATGAGATGATACCTGCACCAAGTATTATGAAGGATACTTAAGCAGATAAAGAAGGTCAGATAAAAGCTTATGCAGTGCATAGACGGGAACAAACAAAATCACAGAGGGCTGAACAAGCTGATGGGTTGCCCAGGAGAAAGGACTATAAGCCATCTGATGTTACTAGAGTCAAAAACATGAGGTGGGTGGTAATACCAGACCAGAGATTCTTAAGCACCCCTTACTTAGTTCAAGATTATTTGTAAGGAAAAGGGGATGTTCTGAATGCAGAGAAAGTCAAGTGATCCCCAGGAAGCAGCAGAGATTAGCATCAAGACTCTAAGCTTTCAGGTTTCCCCCTAAAGTCATAAAGACTCCTTCAGCCTCACATTTTAGGCAATGAAGTGACTGCTTTTTACCTCTCGTCTGGCTGTAGAAACTCAAAGCAGGGCAACACCTTTATTGTAATTACTAGAAAAGCCAGACAGGTTACCAAAGCCATATATTTGAAGACACTGGAAAGCTGCAGAAGTGACAGGGATTAGGTAAGCTGGACCTCAAGCAGAATGGAGGGGACTTTAAATGTGAGCTGAGAATCACCAGTTGTTTTTTTTTATCCTGGGATATTTACTGATTTGGGCTGCATAAAGGCTAAGGCCTGATCCAAACAGGGAAACTCTACTTAAGGAAAGAGAAACTGGAAATTGTTTTGTGAATACTTGATGCTGGCTGATGGATTGGAAATTTTAGGAGGCCCGAATGCAACTGGTTTTATCCACATGGCATTTAATAGGCTCTGGGATGTACATAGGAAGCTGGCAGAGAAGGCAAAAGGATCCTTAAAGCCAAAGTGAATTTCCCTTAATCTTGACATGGTTGCAAGACCAAGTGGAGAAGTGGGGCTCTCTTCAAACAAACCATTTGTTTTATTTTTCTTTAAGAACACTGCTCAGTTTTGAATCTTTGGAAGTGAGATGTTCAAGAGAAATCCTCCCAAGAGCTGTACTGACTCTGTCGTTTTTTAGGCCTAAAGAGTCAGGCTTGAAAACATCAGAAGAGCCATGCCTAAACAGTAAGGATGATGCAGAGAAGAATCACATCTTACTGAGAGAAAAATTCTGTCCTGGGCTGGCTCAGTCTCTGCTGGGATTGAGAAAATAGGCTTCTATCTTTACTTCCAAGCAGAAGGAAGTGGAACTGTCTCTAGCAAAAACATTACTTGCAGCTTCCTGGATTCTCTCAATACAGTGTCTGACACACATTCAGACATGCAATGTATAATACAATTGTGATTGGTAATCCAAAAAGAAACACACGGTGAAGGTGGGTCCATAGATGGTCCATATAGGGGAGTTAACAAACCACAGCTTAAACATGGTCATGATGAATAGAGAGAGGATGGATAAAACGGACGAAAAGTTTGAGAATTTCAACAGAAAATGTGAATATATAAAAAAATCAGCAAATACCCTAGAAATTAAAACACTGGAAATTACTCATAAATTGGATAGGTTTAACAGCATCCTGGAGACAGCAAACAATATGAGTAAGAGAACCTGATGATGACTCAATAAATTAGGTAAACTGAAAAAGGCAAAAGAGAATTTTAAATGTATAAGAGACATGAGGGACACAGTCAAAAGTCTAAACACATTGTACATTTATCTGGAGTTTTAGAAGGAGAGAAAACAAAGGGTCACAAACAACAGCTGAAGAGACAATGACCAAGAATTTTCAAAAGTGAAAAACCCCATATCATAGATTCTGTGAGCTCAGCAATTCTCATGAAGAATAAAGAATACCCTGAGACCCATTATCAAATTATTGAAAAACAAGGGAAAAGAGAAAATTTTGAAATACCCAGGAAAGAAAACCCCACAAAAACCTCATAACAGTACTTTCAAAAGGCAAGCAACAAGGCTAAGAAATATACTTTTCAATATAGAGTATGGAATCTTTAAGAAATAGAAAGTACAGAAATAAGTGAGAGAAAATGGTACAACCCCATTATCTGCAGTATTTCCAATCTCCACATTTCTCTAGTCAAAGATGTTCATACTTTTTCAATGAGAAGTCTAATCTCATATATGCAGGTGAAATGAATAAATATATTTAAATATATAAGAATAGTTTAGAATATTTATTAATAAAAATACTCAGTACAATTATAAAAACAGACATGGATCAGAGAGGGTTTCATAGAGATAATGCAATTTTACCTGGCTTAATTCATTAAAATAATGAAGAAATGAAATACCTTGAAAACGTTTATTTCTTAATGTAAGTCAAATCATTATGCTGTACCTATTAAACGTATACAGTGCTGTACAGCAATTATATCTCAATAAAACTGAAAGAAAAAATTTAAAAGTAACCAAAAGTCCAAAAGTCTTTAAGACTAGGAGGAAATTAAGTATGTAGGGTTTCCATTTTTTTTTTTTTTTTTTTACATTTATTTGCTAACATTAAATATACCTTTATTTTATGCTAAGCCCTATATTAAACATCTTTCTTTCACTGTTTTGTATTTTCCCTATTAAAATATTGTAAGGTCAGTTTTTAGACTACCCCTTTCTACAGATGGGAAAATTAAGGCTTAGAAAAAGGAAATGTTTGTCCAAGTCCCTGAAGTCAGTGAGTGATACTGGGACCAGCAGACTCACTTCAGAATCAGACTGAAGTTCAACCCCTTTCCCTGTTCTCTTCACTCCTGCACTCAGGGGTCCCCCCCACATCTTTGGGAGACATAAGCCTTTTGGCTATCAAGCAGCCCTTTTGCATGACAACAGCTAAGTGGCTCAGATTGTGAAGAGTAAATGATATGTCATCTTTCCCCCAAATTTCTCTTTCCTGAGCAGAAAAAGAAAAAAAAACAAAAACAAAAACAAAGGAATTTCAAGTACATTGTCTAAACAAATATCTAACCAGCGTAAAAAATTCCACTGACCACTGAGTCATTTGTAGTGATATAAATAAGTCAAGAGTCTGTCATACTGACTGAAGTAAGAGAAAGACCAATATTGTGTATTAATGCATATATATGGAATCTAGAAAATGGTACTGATGAAACTATTTGCAGGGCATGCATAGAAAGGCAGATGTAGGGAACAGACTTACGGCTACAGCAGCGGAAGGTAGGACAAATGGAGAGTAAGAGTTGATACAGGCACACTGCCACGTGTGAAGCAGATAGCTCAGCTTGGCGCCCTGTGATGCCCTAGAGAGGCGAGACGGGGGAGAGGAGGGAGGCTCAAGAGAGAGGGGCTATTTGTATGCTTATGACTGATTCACATTGTTGTACAGCAGAAACGAACACAGCTTTGCAAAGCAGTTATTCTCCAACTTGCAAAAGATACCCTACGATAAACCATAACAGAAAAGAACATTTTAAAAAAGAATGTGTGTATATATATGTATAACCAAGTCACTTTACTGTACAACAGGAATTAACGACATTGTAAATCAATCATACTTCGACAAAAATAAAGAAATAAGAGAAATTCCTGTCCTGTCTATGAACAGAGACTTCAAAGCTCCTTTCTCACTTGCATGGAAATGAAGTGTGAAGAAGTCTCTAGGGAGAAGAACACAGAAAAAGATTGGACTGTTGGAGAAAGTCTGTGGCACCTGAGTCTGACTTTCTCTCTCCTTTCTGGTAGGACTTAGTTCAGTGAACATTTGTTAAGTGGAGTGCATGATGCCAGATGGTGAGCTGTGGTTCAACAACAGGTCACAGGAGAAAGTGAAATAGAAAGTTTATGATTCACAGGTCCTGGAGGAAGTGCATAGCCTGCCTCCAGGGGTTACATGGGGAGGTCAAGGCAGAGTTCAGAGAGAGTTGGAGAGGACAGGCAGGACCCTGGGCACATTCCTCTATTAGGATCCATGGGTGGAGTGCTTTGGGTTTCCCAGGCTAGGGCCAGATTTGTCCATTCAAACCAAAAGAACAGAATTTTGGTAAATCTCACGAGAGTCTTACCTAAGAGGTACATAAAACAAAAAGACGTTAAGATGCAGAAAGGCCAGGGAGACAGCTGATTGTAAGTGCTGTTGGGAAAGTCTTATCAGAAACTTACATTTGCTTGTTATTCTGCAGGCTGACAACTAGGATGTGTGTTTGCATGAAGGGACTAGTGTTTATTTAAGGTCTCTGCTGGTCATTTTGCCAAACAAAGCAGATGCCAAGCCAGCAGTATCATGGAGTAGCCTAGCTCAAGTCAGTATTTCTTCTCTTTAGTAATCAGTTTATGTGAATGGGGAAGAACAGATGGAGTTGACTGATGATGGTAGGGACTTTTCAACCAACTATCAGAAAGCCTGAGGTGCAAGTTGTTGGCCCCAACTTTTTGGTAGCTCTCTTTAGGTGTGGAGTGCTTAATGCCTGTTTTCAACTGTTTCTATAGAGTGATAGAATACAGTTGAGTATGGGGAGGTATGGAGAGGTAGACAGAGGAATGGCACCCTTTTAAATTTGGAAGCCTTAGTAATGAGATGATACCTGCACCAAGTATTATGAAGGATACTTAAGCAGATAAAGAAGGTCAGATAAAAGCTTATGCAGTGCATAGACGGGAACAAACAAAATCACAGAGGGCTGAACAAGCTGATGGGTTGCCCAGGAGAAAGGACTATAAGCCATCTGATGTTACTAGAGTCAAAAACATGAGGTGGGTGGTAATACCAGACCAGAGATTCTTAAGCACCCCTTACTTAGTTCAAGATTATTTGTAAGGAAAAGGGGATGTTCTGAATGCAGAGAAAGTCAAGTGATCCCCAGGAAGCAGCAGAGATTAGCATCAAGACTCTAAGCTTTCAGGTTTCCCCCTAAAGTCATAAAGACTCCTTCAGCCTCACATTTTAGGCAAGGAAGTGACTGCTTTTTACCTCTCGTCTGGCTGTAGAAACTCAAAGCAGGGCAACACCTTTATTGTAATTACTAGAAAAGCCAGACAGGTTACCAAAGCCATATATTTGAAGACACTGGAAAGCTGCAGAAGTGACAGGGATTAGGTAAGCTGGACCTCAAGCAGAATGGAGGGGACTTTAAATGTGAGCTGAGAATCACCAGTTGTTTTTTTTTATCCTGGGATATTTACTGATTTGGGCTGCATAAAGGCTAAGGCCTGATCCAAACAGGGAAACTCTACTTAAGGAAAGAGAAACTGGAAATTGTTTTGTGAATACTTGATGCTGGCTGATGGATTGGAAATTTTAGGAGGCCCGAATGCAACTGGTTTTATCCACATGGCATTTAATAGGCTCTGGGATGTACATAGGAAGCTGGCAGAGAAGGCAAAAGGATCCTTAAAGCCAAAGTGAATTTCCCTTAATCTTGACATGGTTGCAAGACCAAGTGGAGAAGAGAAGTGACTGCTTTTTACCTCTCGTCTGGCTGTAGAAACTCAAAGCAGGGCAACACCTTTATTGTAATTACTAGAAAAGCCAGACAGGTTACCAAAGCCATATATTTGAAGACACTGGAAAGCTGCAGAAGTGACAGGGATTAGGTAAGCTGGACCTCAAGCAGAATGGAGGGGACTTTAAATGTGAGCTGAGAATCACCAGTTGTTTTTTTTTATCCTGGGATATTAACTGATTTGGGCTGCATAAAGGCTAAGGCCTGATCCAAACAGGGAAACTCTACTTAAGGAAAGAGAAACTGGAAATTGTTTTGTGAATACTTGATGCTGGCTGATGGATTGGAAATTTTAGGAGGCCCGAATGCAACTGGTTTTATCCACATGGCATTTAATAGGCTCTGGGATGTACATAGGAAGCTGGCAGAGAAGGCAAAAGGATCCTTAAAGCCAAAGTGAATTTCCCTTAATCTTGACATGGTTGCAAGACCAAGTGGAGAAGCGGGGCTCTCTTCAAACAAAGCATTTGTTTTATTTTTCTTTAAGAACACTGCTCAGTTTTGAATCTTTGGAAGTGAAATGTTCAAGAGAAATCCTCCCAAGAGCTGTACTGACTCTGTCCTTTTTTAGGCCTAAAGAGTCAGGCTTGAAAACATCAGAAGAGCCATGCCTAAACAGTAAGGATGATGCAGAGAAGAATCATATCTTACTGAGAGAAAAATTCTGTCCTGGGCTGGCTCAGTCTCTGCTGGGATTGAGAAAATAGGCTTCTATCTTTACTTCCAAGCAGAAGGAAGTGGAACTGTCTCTAGCAAAAACATTACTTGCAGCTTCCTGGATTCTCTCAATACAGTGTCTGACACACATTCAGACATGCAATGTATAATACAATTGTGATTGGTAATCCAAAAAGAAACACACGGTGAAGGTGGGTCCATAGATGGTCCATATAGGGGAGTTAACAAACCACAGCTTAAACATGGTCATGATGAATAGAGAGAGGATGGATAAAACGGACGAAAAGTTTGAGAATTTCAACAGAAAATGTGAATATATAAAAAAATCAGCAAATACCCTAGAAATTAAAACACTGGAAATTACTCATAAATTGGATAGGTTTAACAGCATCCTGGAGACAGCAAACAATATGAGTAAGAGAACCTGATGATGACTCAATAAATTAGGTAAACTGAAAAAGGCAAAAGAGAATTTTAAATGTATAAGAGACATGAGGGACACAGTCAAAAGTCTAAACACATTGTACATTTATCTGGAGTTTTAGAAGGAGAGAAAACAAAGGGTCACAAACAACAGCTGAAGAGACAATGACCAAGAATTTTCAAAAGTGAAAAACCCCATATCATAGATTCTGTGAGCTCAGCAATTCTCATGAAGAATAAAGAATACCCTGAGACCCATTATCAAATTATTGAAAAACAAGGGAAAAGAGAAAATTTTGAAATACCCAGGAAAGAAAACCCCACAAAAACCTCATAACAGTACTTTCAAAAGGCAAGCAACAAGGCTAAGAAATATACTTTTCAATATAGAGTATGGAATCTTTAAGAAATAGAAAGTACAGAAATAAGTGAGAGAAAATGGTACAACCCCATTATCTGCAGTATTTCCAATCTCCACATTTCTCTAGTCAAAGATGTTCATACTTTTTCAATGAGAAGTCTAATCTCATATATGCAGGTGAAATGAATAAATATATTTAAATATATAAGAATAGTTTAGAATATTTATTAATAAAAATACTCAGTACAATTATAAAAACAGACATGGATCAGAGAGGGTTTCATAGAGATAATGCAATTTTACCTGGCTTAATTCATTAAAATAATGAAGAAATGAAATACCTTGAAAACGTTTATTTCTTAATGTAAGTCAAATCATTATGCTGTACACATTAAACGTATACAGTGCTGTACAGCAATTATATCTCAATAAAACTGAAAGAAAAAATTTAAAAGTAACCAAAAGTCCAAAAGTCTTTAAGACTAGGAGGAAATTAAGTATGTAGGGTTTCCATTTTTTTTTTTTTTTTTTTTAAATTTCTGGCAGTGGTAGGGAACAGTGTGATTTAGGGCATTTCTGCTACTGTGCTATTTAGCTGCTAAGTCATGTCCAACTTGGTGACTCCATGGACCGTAGCCCACCAGGCTCCTCTGTCCATGGGATTTCCCAGGCAAGAATACTGGAGTGGGTTACCATTTCCTTCTCCAGGGGATCTTCCTGACCCAGGGGCCAAACCCACGGCTCCTGCTTGGGAAGCCACCTAGGAAGCCCAAGGGCATTCTGGGTTATTCTCAATCCTTGGCTTCCCGGGTGGCTCAGTGGTAAAGCATCTGCCTGCCAAGCAGGAGACCAGGGTTCGATCCCTGGGTCGGGAAGATCCCCTGGAGAAGGAAATGGCAACCCATTTCAGTATTTTTGCCTGGAGAATCCCATGGAAAGGGGAGCCTGGCAGGCTATATTCCATAGGGTCACAGAGTCGGACACGACTGAGTGGCTAACACACAAGAAACAAGGTCCTAAGCTCAGAGCTCTGCCTGTTATGGTGCTGTGCATACAAGCAGATTTGGCTGCAAAAATGAAGAAGGGTATTCTTTGTTTCCACTTGATCTAGAAAGTCAGCAGAACTTGTCAAATGCTTAGATGACAAAAGAAGAAAAAAATCTATCTGAAGACACTCCCCGAAAACTTAGGGTGTATTTATTTACATCCTTCATGAGTTGAGTTGCTTTTTCCTTTGAGGTCTTTGTTTGGAAGGAAACTTCTTTTAATTCCAGGTGACGTTTCTGCAAAGTTTATCAGGCAGTGGCCTCTTGGCTCAGAAACTTTTAGGTATTACGATAAAAGAAGGCTCCTTGCTGGATGTCATAAAACCGATGTTCAGATGTGGTGTTTCCAGATGCCTCAGCTTAATCTGCTGGCCTGGGACCACTCAGCATGATGGACAGCGACCACTAACATCTGCAGGCGGCAATGATCACTGACAGTTACGGTCAAACTCAAACTCCACGCCAAAAACTGAGTAACTTGTATTCATGAAAGTGCTTTCACTTCTTGTGCAAATGGCCAACAAGCTGTTAGAGGGTTGGTGTATTCACCCATCAAGCAGAAAAAAAAAAAAAAAAAAGGCCTGGGACCACTCAGCATGATGGACAGCGACCACTAACATCTGCAGGCGGCAATGATCACTGACAGTTACGGTCAAACTCAAACTCCACGCCAAAAACTGAGTAACTTGTATTCATGAAAGTGCTTTCACTTCTTGTGCAAATGGCCAACAAGCTGTTAGAGGGTTGGTGTATTCACCCATCAAGCAGAAAAAAAAAAAAAAAAATCACTTGAAAAAAAAGCCACCAGCTTAAAAATATAAATATGAGGGAGGAGCAAGAACTGAAATACATTCTAAATCAAGCAGCTTTAAATTTACATTCCATGCTAATGACTTCTACATGTTCCTTTTATTAAGAAGCCTTCCTAAGTCTAAAGGATGACTTATCAGTTTTAAGTAAGAGGGTAGCTAGATGCCCTGTTTTAAATGGACACAGAGAAGTTTGATCACTCATGTGTTATTAGGCAGTGACTGAGATTAGGTAAAGATTTTAATGATTTAAACAAGAGGCTCAGATTAGATGCTGCTGCATTTATCACACCTCATAGCAAAAACAAACTGGAGGTACTTACTCTCCAGGGAAGAAAATTTTATAGTGAAAGTTTAAGGGTAAAGACGTAAAGCCACAACCTAAGCAGGTAGTGTGGCAGTCTGACCTTAGCTTTCCTTTTAAATCACGTTCAAATCACTTGAATTCCAAAAAATAGTAAACTGCATTTTTGTTTTCTCCTCTTTACACAAAGTCACAGATACATCTTGGAATACTATCATTCCCTTAGGACACAAGGGCAAGTATGTATTGGTTCTTTCTTGATCTGGTATTCACGTGGATGGCATTCTTTGTTATCATGGAAACATCAACACAAAATGTAACCAGAAATATATTAGAGAGGCGCTCTTTACCCTATGGGTCAGCCAAGCATTTCTTCCACTAACAACTAGTTGGACAATAAACACAAACAAAAGGCCCAGTGGACTTTGTCAAACCAAAGGTATATTGTATCAAAGCAAGAATGGGCCCTTTAAATGATACCTTCAATTGATGATACCATAAGGGCCAAGGTGAAAGAAAAATCTTTTTGCAATTACTGCCATAAGATACAAAATTACAAATAAAAAATTTGCTACAGGAACTTCAGAGATGCTTGTGGAAAGTAGAGGGCTCTGAAATTTAAGTTCCATGGTATGTCCATTTTTGCTCAAAACTTTAAAATGTGGATACCCTTCGACCTAGCTGCTTAATTATTGATTATATTAAAAATAACTGTTTTAATAAATATTTAAAGCTATACATTCACCTGGGCTTCCCAGGTGGCTCAGTGGTAAAGAATCTACCTGCCAAGCAGGAAAAATGGGTTTGATCCCTGGGTTAGGAAGATCCCAGAATAAGGAAACGACAACCCACTTCAGTAATCTTGCCTTGGAAATCCTGTGGACAGAGGAGCCTGGCAGGCTATAGTCCACAGGGTTGCAAAGGAGTCAGATGTAATCTAGAAACAACAAATCCATTTAAAAATCACTTTCATAGCATTGATTATTGGAAAGATTTGGACCAACCTCAATATTTACCAACAGAAAGTGAGTTAAATAATTCCACAGCTATTCAATAGACTATCAGAATTATAAAGATAGTCATGTATATCTATATTTTAACAAAGTACATTATTAACAGCTAAGTGCACAAAACTAGTTACCAAATATAAGGCATGAAAACAAGAAAATATAATTCCACTTTGTTAAATATTTATCCTCTGATGGGAAGAATGATTTGACTTAAATAGTTCAGAGGACAAACAGTCTAAACAACTACAAAAAAAGATCACTTCTAGATTGACTGTGAATCTAAATGGTAAAGATAAAATAATTAACCCTTTCAGTTCAGTTCAGTCGCTCAGTCGTGTCCGACTCTTTGCGACCCCATGAATCGCAGCACGCCAGGCCTCCCTGTCCATCACCATCTCCCGGAATTCACTCAGACTCACGTCCATCGAGTCCGTGATGCCATCCAGCCATCTCATCCTCGGTCGTCCCCTTCTTCTCCTGCCCCCAATCCCTCCCAGCATCAGAGTCTTTTCCAATGAGTCAACTCTTCCATGAGGTAGCCAAAGTACTGGAGTTTCAGCTTTACCATCATTCCTTCCAAAGAAATCTCAGAGCTGATCTCCTTGCAGTCCAAGGGACCCTCAAGAGTCTTCTCCAACACCACAGTTCAAAAGCACCAGTTCTGTGGTGCTCAGTCTTCTTCACAGTCCAACTCTCACATCCATACATGACCACAGGAAAAACCATAGCCTTGACTAGACGGACCTTAGTCGGCAAACCTTTTAGAAAAATAGAATAGGAGCGTATCTTCTTGATCTGGGGCAAAGATTTGCTAAGCAGGAAAGGCTCTTATAAAAGAAGCGGTAATGTGCATTACCGGAGAAGGCAATGGCAACCCACTCCAGTACTCTCGCCTGGAAAATCCCATGGACGGAGGAGCCTGGTGGTCTGCAGTTCATTGGGTTGCACAGAGTCGGACATGACTGAGCGACTTCACTTTCATTTTTCACTTTCATGCATTAGAGAAGGAAATGGCAACCCACTCCCGTGTTTTTGCCTGGAGAATCCCAGGGACGGGGGAGCCTGGTGGGCTGCAGTTCATTGGGTTGCACAGAATCGGACATGACTGAGCGACTTCACTTTCATTTTTCACTTTCACGCATTATAGAAGGAAATGGCAACCCACTCCCGTGTTTTTGCTTGGAGAATCCCAGGGACGGGGGAGCCTGGTGGGCTGCCGTCTATGTGGTCGCACAGAGTCGAACATGACTGAAGCGACGTAGTAGTAGTAGTAATGTGCATTACATTTAAAGAACCTCTATTTCTCAAAAAATATCATTTAGAGGGTGAAAATCCAACTCAAAAAGTGGAGGAAGATATTCACAGACGATAAATAAGAGAAAGAACTAGGAACCAGAGCTTACAAAGGTACTCAACAAATCAATAAGGGAAATAGCAGATGATCTAAGAGAAAATTGGGCAAAAACTTGTTGCATGAAAGAAACTTAATGTAGGCTTTCCTGGTGGCTTAGCACTAAAGAATCTGCCCACAGTGCAGGAGTGTCAGGAGATGCAGGTTCAATCCCTGGGTCAGAAAGATCCCCTGCAGAAGGAAATGGCAACCCACTCTAGTGTTCTTCCTTGGAGAATCCCAGGAACAAAGGATCCTAGTGGGCTATGGACAGACGTAAAAGAACACAGACTGTATGGGTCTGTTTACAAAGCGTTAAGAGACAGGTGAAACAAACCTCTGGGGTTACAAGTCACTGCTTGCCTTTTGGAGGACAGCAGCTTTGAACAGGGTGTCCCTTGTGGCCCAGCTGGTAAAGAACCCACCTGCAATGTGGGAGACCTTGGTTTGATCCCTGCGTTGGGAAGATCCCCTGAAGAATGGAATGGCTACCCACTCCAGTATTCTGGCCTGGAGAATTCCATGGACTGTATAGCAATGCGTTGGACACGACAGAGTGACTTACACTTTCACTTCACTTTCAGCCTTGAAGAACCTTGATCAGGCTTAGTCTCCCACTCAGTTCAGTCGCTCAGTCTTGTCTGACTCTTTGCAACCCCAAGGACTGCAGCACACCAGGCTTCCCTGTCCACCACCAACTCCCAGAGCTTGCTCAAACTCTTGTCAAAAAAAAAAAAAAAAGAGCCCTATGCATACGCTATGTGCACTTTTCTGGTATGTATGCTGTGTGTCTGTGCTCAGTCACTTAGTCCAGTACTTTGCAGCCCCATGGACTATATAGCCTGCCAGGCTCCTCTGCCTATGGGATTTTCCAGGTAAGAATACTGGAGTGTGTTTTCATTTCCTTCTCCAGGGAATCTTCCCAACTCAGGGAACAAACCTGTGTCTCCTGCATTGGCAGGCAAATTCTTTACCACTGAGCCACCTGGGAAGCTATGTATGCTATGTGCTTAGTCGCTCAATCATGTCCAACTGTTTGCGACCCCATGGACTGTATACCCTGCCAGGCTCCTCTGTCCATGGAGGATTCTCTGGGGAAAAATACTAGAGTGGGTTGCCATGCCCTCCTTCGGGGGATCTTTCCAACCCAGGGACAAAACCCAGGCCTCCCACATTGCAGGTAGATTCTTTATATCCCTACATAATTTTTATTTTAAGAACTGGGTGTAAGGCATTGGAATGTTACACTGAAATATTGCTTCTGCAAACTAATATTTTGTTAGTCTTTAAATAGTAGATGAGATAGCTTCCATGTCAGGATAAATTAATTCAAAGAAAGAAAACGCATCTTCTGAAAAAGGCAGAGAAATGCTTCTCCTCTGAATTCTTCCTGTTGAATTTTTCTACAATGGGATCTAATAGATGTTCTCATTCTTGCCTTTTCTTCACTGGGAGCTCATTTCAGTATCTGTCAGCTTTCCATCCTACTTAATTTTCGGCTAATATATCTTTCTCGTTTCAAGGAAATATTTGACTCCATTTAAGATGACTGCATAAGCTGGGGAATATTGGGAAACAATGAATCACCAAGCAAGTAGAAAGAGGTGAATGGATCTCACCACATTTTGGATTTCTTTGCAGTTTTTAAGGATGATGTCCTGTATCCCAGAGGTAGTGCCTAAAACCAGATACTCTCCTTGATGATTAGCTGAATTAATTATTGGCTTGTGTCAATATACCAAGAGGCACCACAGGAGCCATCATGGCCCATCACATCAAGGGTCTAAGTGCTGAGGAGTCTGAGAATGCAATTATGCAGTGGATAATTCCATCCAGTGCAGAGGGCCAATGACTTCTAATTCAACATATAATAACAAACTGCAGACAGGGATCTGAGGTTTGCCAAAAGGAATAAATAATATTATGTTTCCCAAAATGACCAAATTTAGCCATGTGGAGGAACTGATGATGCTGATTCACAGACATTTCAAATCATCTCTTCTTCCTTATGCAACATCTTTGGCTGTGAGCAACCGGCAAAGAGGCTGGTCATTCAAACTAATACATTTTGTAGTAGCCAATTAGAAATATCTAGAAAGGGTAAATGGTTCATAAGAAGCAAAGTGGTATTGCAGGAGTCTGCTGGTCTGGCCAACATTTTAAAGCAATGACTTCTTTTTGGACAGGAATTTTTATATGAGAGGGAAAAAAAAAAAAAGATAAAACTTCAACTAAAAAGAAACTTGTGCTAAAGTTGTTAGGTTTTTTTTTTTTTCACGCAGTCAGTAACTAAGTCCTTCAGGTAGCCAGTATCTCATGTATCTTTGATTCTCAGGACTGTAACATACAGGGATGCATTCAGAGTTTTCAAGGTCCAGACAGATGGTTATGCCATGAGGGTATAAGTACCCTTTTTAAAAGTTCAGGTTCTTTACACTGCATTATCCAAGAAGGGTTTTTCCATAAGATCTTACAGGAAAACCTGAATGAACTTTTTGGCCAATCCTATATATATATATATATATATATAGGTGTATGTGTGTGTCTATATCTATATATAGACACACACACACACCCATACACACAGAGAGAAAGAGATACATCATTGACTTAATGGACGTGAGTTTGAGCCAAGTCAGAGAGACAGTAAAGAACAGGGAAGCCTGGTGTGCTGCAGTCCATGGGGTTGCAGAGAGTCAGACACGACTTAGCAACTGGACAACAACAATATATAGGTTTCATTTAATTCTCAAATAAGCCTGAAACTAATGACAGGATTGGGGCAGGAAGTGCTTCCCATGCCTGAGTGCTTATGGTTTGCCAGGCACTGCACTGAGATTGTAATTCAATATACTCGCAAGGTGTGATACCTGTTTTTCAGAGGAGAATATATTGAATTTCATCATGAATGTATTTAACTACCATGAATTGGACGAGAGTCTCTTGGCAAAGTGAGAGGAGGACACAGAAGCCAAGGGCAGGAGAGTGGGGAGGACGCTCCAGTGGTGGGTGAGTTTGCTCTGCATTCTACAGAATGATATGATGTTCAGAAGTTGGTGTGAATAGGGAGGTGCAGGCTGCTTTCTTGTCTTTCTCAGTGGGTGGGAATCACACTGGGGTGAGGATAAGTCAGGTGTTTAAAGATGCAGTTTTTTCCCCCTATACATATCATCACTAAAAAAAAAAATCTTAATTTCCAACTAAAGAAGCAGAAATCCATCAGTGCTAGGCAATTGAAATGCTCCTTTTCAAGATAAATTTTAAATACCGCTGGTTGATATGTTTTAAGTCCTCACTTTTAAACTTCTCCTTCACCATCACCCCACCCTCAACCTTCCACTACTCTCCCAGTGTGAAGATACTACTCCATTCACTGGACTGAACTTAAACGTCCAAGTGGAGAAAGTTGCTAAGTGGTTGCATTGATATTCTAGCCAAAATCCACTGACTTCAAACCCTGCTTGTACCACACATCACATCTGTAATATGAGGTCCTACTTTGGTGGTGTCATAGCCAAGGGCAACAGGAGGGTAGTGATTCTCCAACTCTGTGCACAGCTTGGATACATATTAAGGAGATATATACCTGGGAGGTGGGGGTGAAGGGGCATCTTTATAAGTCCTCAGGTAAAGCTAGTGCATGGGATAAAATGATTGTAATGACACTTTGAGGAACACAATTAAATAAAGACTTGAGTTTCTTAAACAAAAGAAGTAACTCATTATCTGAGAAATATGAAACTACAATATTGAATATGCTCTTTTAAACTGGATTTGTACCGTACTCCAGGAAGAGTCTGATTTTTCCCCCACACTCTGGGGGCAAGGTCTGGTCAGAATTTTTGTTTTGTAGTCTTCTTCTGTGTAGCCCTAAAATAAAAACTATTATCTAGTGAAATTATAATTTTGCGACACTGTCACTTACTTGGTAAAGTGGTAAGGAACCTGCCTGCCAATAGAGGAGATGTAGGAGACACAGGTTTGATCCCTGGGTCAGGACGATCCCATGGAGAAGGGAATGGCTACTC
>SJYX01001087.1:335467-377073 GCA_006410675.1 Oreotragus oreotragus | reverse complement strand
GGTACTGAAGAATTTATTTACAGGGCAACAGTGGAGAAACAGACATAGAGAATAGACTTATGGACATGGCGAGAGGGGAGGAGAGGGTGAGACATATGGAAAGAGTAATGTGGAAACTTACATTACCATGTGTAAAATAGATGGTCAACAGGAATTTGCTGTATGGCTCAGGAAACTCAATCAGTGGCTGTGTATCAACCTAGAGGTCGATGGGGAGGCAGATGGCAGGAAGTTTCTAAAGGGAGGGGATATATATATACCTATGGTTGATTCATGTTGAAGTTTCACAGAAAACAACAAAATTCTGTAAAGCAATTATCCTTCAATCAAAAACAAATAAATTTAAAAAATCAAGTTTCAAAATACTATTTTGCTTCACAATTATGATTATAAAACAAATGAAGCAAATTACAAATTTTTTTTGAAATTTGCATGTCATACCCTTAAAACATGCACTTAATTTTCTGTAGAGTCCATTCATGAACTCTGTGCTTTAGTTTTATCCTAAACTAAAGCCCATGATCAAATTATTATGCATGTGGTGTATAAATAACATCTACTGTAAGTATAGTGCTGATATTGTATGAAATGTTAGAAGAAGGTATCATCCATATCTTTTTGTCTTTTAAAGCCCAGAGATCAATTCCCATTATTTTTCCCCCATTGATGTTTATTAGAAGGATCCTCAGAGACAAGTCACCTGTGCTTACTGGCCAAATACTACTAATCCCTCAGTGCAAAATGGCTGAAGTAGAGAAAATTAACTCTCAGCACCAAAGGGGCGCTTAACTATCTCATCTTGTTACTATGAAATAATTTTCCTTTAAGGGCTCCTGACCTACAGAAGCCAGATTTCTTCAGAAATGCCCAGCACCTCCTTTGCAAAAATAAGTCTTATCTAACTTCATCTTTTGGAATTGCCTTGAAGACTTCCACACAATTTTTAAAAATATGTTCAATAGTAAAAATAGTTGGATTACAGAGTCCTGAGCACAGAAAGTGCCATAGAGGAGAGAAAGGAAAGGAACAAGTAACTTGCTTTTATTGAGTGGGTATTTGGGGCCATTTAGTATGTTTGGGGGCTTCCCTGATAGCTCAGTTGGTAAAGAATCCTGCAATACAAGAGACCCTGGTTTGATTGCTGGGTCAGGAAGATCCCCTGGAGGAGGGATAGGCTACCCACTCCAGTGTTCTTGGACTTCCCTTGTGGCTCAGCTGGTAAAGAATCCACCTGCAATGTGGGAGGCCTGGGTTTGATTCCTTGGTTGGGAAGATCCCCTGGAGAAAAGAAAGGCTACCCACTCTGTATTCTGGCCTAGGGAATTCCTAGGACTATAGTCCGTGGGGTCACAAAGAGTTGGACACAGTTAACAGACTTTCACTTTCAGTATGTTTGGTACCAGTAAAGTACATGTAGTATGTATTCTCTTTCTTATAACAGAGTTCTTAAAGTGCAATTTATAAACCATAAAATTTAACCATTTAAAGTATGCAATACAGTTGTTTTTATTGTATTTACAATTTTGTAATCATGACGTTCCTCAAATCAATTTCCTAATATTTTCATCACCCTCAAAGCTCCGTATTCAGTAGCAGTCATTCTTCATTTCCCCCAACCTGCTTCCCCTAACCCTATGGTTAACCACTAATCTAATTGCTGTTGCAATAGGTTTGCCTATTCTGTACACTTCATGGAATGGAATCATACACTGTATTTTCCTTTGTGTCTGGCTTCTTTTACTCAGCATATTTTCAAGGTTCATCCATGTTGTGGTGTGTATCAATACTTCACTCCTTTTTGTTGCTTGAATAGTACAATGTTGTATTTGTTGCTGGAACAATACAATATTCCATTGTATGAATATATCATGTTTTGTTTAATCGTTCATAAAGTTGATGAATGTTGGGCGATTTCCACCTTTTGGCTATCAGGAATAAAGCTGCTATGAACATTCATGCACAGGTTTTTCTGTGCACGTAAGTTTTCATTTGCATTATGTATGTACTTAGAATTGCAGTTGTTGGGTCATATGATAACTGTGTTTAACTTTTTAAGGAACTGCCAAACTGTTTGTCAAAGTAGCTGTACCATTTAGGCTCCCTAGACAATACATGATGGTTCTAATTTATCCACATTCTCACCAATGCCTATTATTGTCTGCCTTTATATACACACACACACACACACACACACACACACACACACACACACACAAGCAGCTTCCTAGGCAGACCTGGGGAGCCCCTATGGTAGTTGCCTTGGAAGGGGGCAGGAATATGTAGGTAGGCCAACTCTGTTGCAGTTGCCAAAATATCAGCTTGTGACTTTATAGATATATTTGTGTGGCTCTTACACTTGGCAAAGGTGACATGATACTCTGCATCCACATTTTTATGAGTTCTTCAGCAATATTAATGCCTTAGAAAGTTCTGTTAATTTAGGCTGGACAAGAGATCCAGAGCCTTGTTTCTGGCACAGCTTTTACTGCATCTGGGGAAAAAAGGTTGAGATCAGCATTTCAATAGTCTTGCCAAGGAAGTCCTGAACTGGAACAATGCACTGTGTTCAGGGACTCTACCTTTGTTGGTTCAGCATCTACTTGGGAACCTAACCACATCGACCTTGCCACACAAGCTTTAGGGCTTCTGTGCCTTTCTGTTGTAATTTGTAAGCTTCTGTTGCTCTTTTGAAGGTTATATTTCAGTGCAACTGACTCACTACTTTCCCACTTTAAAATGATCGAGCCCCTTGTTATGATCATTTGAGGAATTTTCTCCACAGATACAGGCTACATCAGGATATCTGTTGTATCAGTGTCAGAACCTTGTCCAACAGACTTAATGCATTCTTGAAGATGTCCACCAAATGGCAAAAGCCTTTGCCTAAGGAGGGGGTTCGGGACAGGGGGACACATGTACACCTATGGCTGATTCATGTCAATGTATGGCAAAAACCACCACAATATTGTAAAGTAATTAGCCTCCAATTAAAATAAATTAGTTAAAACAAAAAGCCTTTACCTAGAAAAATAGGTCTTGACATCTTTGAAGATTCTTGTGATTATTAACATTTTGAAGTCTCTATCTCATAGCATCATNTGGCTGATTCATGTCAATGTATGGCAAAAACCACCACAATATTGTAAAGTAATTAGCCTCCAATTAAAATAAATTAGTTAAAACAAAAAGCCTTTACCTAGAAAAATAGGTCTTGGCATCTTTGAAGATTCTTGTGATTATTAACATTTTGAAGTCTCTATCTCATAGCATCATGAAAGGCTTTTCTTCATTTGACTGTGTTGGACCCTTTACCTTGAAGGTTCTTATCCTCTGCCTATGAAGACTCTTATTCAACCAGGAGTATCTCAGTTCAGATACTGTGAAACCTTTCCTAAATCTTGAGCTCTAGAATATCCAGTGTAGGCCTTACCTCTGGTTTACAGAGGCCGATTCTGTATGGGTCTTTCTCTGACAGATTGGGAGCTAGGTGAGAGCATAGACCATCTTCTTATTCATCTTTATTGTTTCCTCCACTTAACATTCCCACCTGTGGGATTAGGAGATTGGGACTGCGGGATAGGACAGGTGGTGAATGCCTAAGAATTTTGTTAATCTGAAAGTGTATTTCATGTTTAAGAAACAGAATGTATTTACTATGCAAATACATAAGAAAATGGTATATTTTCTTAATTCTTTGTTCTGTGTTAAAGAGTATCTTGGTGAATACATAATTTTGAGATCTGAGTAGTATTTCCTTCCTCAAGGCCACTAATGACCCTCCAAATATTTGACTATGCTGTTATATCACTGGCCTCCATGTTGCCCAGGGTAAGTATTCTCAAAAGCGTATCAATTGTATTTCATTGCATGAATATCAGTATTTGCCTTGTGGGGGACAGTTTCTCTAAAGAAATTGTACTTTGGAAAATGTTAAGAAAGTTGACTCAGAAAATGGAAAATGGGGAATATGGTAGATTACATTGTCATTCAAAAAATATTTGCTGCAATTCCCTGGGAGAGGATGAACTTTTCTACCTTGGTGACATAAAGACTGACAATGAGACTTGCTCTGGAGAATGAAATGTGATGGGAAGTACGTGTGGCCCTTCTTCCACAGTATCCCAGCTGCCTTCCAGATAGAGGAAGCTGAGTGGCTTTGGAGCACGAGAAAGAAAAAACAAATAAATCTTTGTTGTAAAGTCACTGAGATTTAAGGGGTCTTTTGCTACTACAGCATAAGCCAGTCTATCCTGATGGAATCGGATAATGTTCCAAGTAGAGTGGATATAGTGAGAAATATCTGAAGCATAAAGTAGCACATGATTAGTAAAGGCTTGAGATCACTACGAAGTTGCAAATTAAGATCTGATATTGAAGGTACTTCAGTATAAATGTTGAAGGTGGCCATAGGATTTCACACCAAGATTTAATAAAATTACTGTTTTGAGTATTAAACCTATTAAATAAATCAAGTATGCCTATTTTCATTCTTTTAGCACACTGATGCATTTGTTAATAACCATAGATGCTTTAGATATTTAGCTAAGCATGACAGTATATGAAAACTGTCTCACAAACTCTGCCTGGGTGTTTATTTATCTTACTAAGAAAGATCTTATCTTGGTAAATGATTATAATTTTAAAGAGGAAAGAAAATAGCTCAAAACGGTAATTACTTGCATTTGGAGGGAAAAAAGGATTTATGGGAGATGTGGCATTTGACCAAGGCCTTGAAGTATGGTTAAGGAAAGACATTTCTTAAGGGGAGAACAAGGGGTGAAAATCAGCAGAGGCAAAAAATGTGAACATTTATTTTGAGACAATAAGGATACTTCTTGGCTAGAAAATGTTATGATTAATACAGAGACACGGGGTAAAATAAAACTAATGTGAACTTGGGAAAACATTTTGGAGAAACTAAAATTCCCAGGTGACTATTTTGACCTTTATGGGAAGCAGCATAAGATGTTGAACATGTGATGACTCTGCTTTTGAAACATGTGGAGAGCACTTGGTGCCAGGGCCCAGGCAAGGCTTTTACCTGGCTCATCATATCTGTAGCCACATAGACACAGAATGTATTATAAAAACAACAGAGTGTATCAGATCTATCAGTGGAAGCTTTATTTCACAAATGGTGTAGAAAACTTGGTTAGTTGTTTGTGGAACAGAAACCAATGTAGCCTGGGTGTTTATTTATCTTACTAAGAAAGATCTTATCTTGGTAAATGATTATAATTTTAAAGAGGAAAGAAAATAGCTCAAAACGGTAATTACTTGCATTTGGAGGGAAAAAAGGATTTATGGGAGATGTGGCATTTGACCAAGGCCTTGAAGTATGGTTAAGGAAAGACATTTCTTAAGGGGAGAACAAGGGGTGAAAATCAGCAGAGGCAAAAAATGTGAACATTTATTTTGAGACAATAAGGAGACTTCTTGGCTAGAAAATGTTATGATTAATACAGAGACACGGGGTAAAATAAAACTAATGTGAACTTGGGAAAACATTTTGGAGAAACTAAAATTCCCAGGTGACTATTTTGACCTTTATGGGAAGCAGCATAAGATGTTGAACATGTGATGACTCTGCTTTTGAAACATGTGGAGAGCACTTGGTGCCAGGGCCCAGGCAAGGCTTTTACCTGGCTCATCATATCTGTAGCCACATAGACACAGAATGTATTATAAAAACAACAGAGTGTATCAGATCTATCAGTGGAAGCTTTATTTCACAAATGGTGTAGAAAACTTGGTTAGTTGTTTGTGGAACAGAAACCAATGTTCATGTTCACTTCATATGAAACCCTGAAATAATCACCAACCCTCAAAATAGGGTTGTGGTCAGTTGTCTGTTGGGAACTTATTTAAACCTAAAAACAGGTTTAAAAAAATTACAGGAAAAAAAGCAAAATGGATAGACTCAACTATGTACAAAAATTTATGTTTTTATATGTCCCTCACCCTACCCTATTACAAGTTTTTTAATAACTGGGAAAATGCTTGTAGAGAATATAAGCAAAGATTAGTATCAAAAGAACTTGAATGAATAGATAAAAACAGAGGAACAAAAAATGATAATGATGAATGAATGGCATAATCAGATTATTTATAAGGTTAAATAGTTCATAGTTATAAGGGTAAACTGGAAAAGTTCAGTTTCCATTTCAATCCCAAAGGAAAGCAATTTCAAAGAATGTTCAAACTACCACACAATTGCACTCATCTCACATGCTAGCAAAGTAATGCTCAAAATTCTCCAAGCCAGGCTTCAACAGTATGTGAACCGAGAAATTCCAGATGTTCAAGTGGATTTAGAAAAGGCAGAGGAATCAGAGATCAAATTGCCAACATCCACTGGATCATTGAAAAAGCAAGAGAGTTCCAGAAAAACATCTACTTCTGCTTTAACTACCCCAAAGCCTTTGACCATGTGGATCAAAACAAACTGGAATTCTTAAAGAGATGGGAATACCAGACCACCTTACCTGCCTCCTGAGAAATCTCTATGCAGGTCAAGAAGCAACAGTTAGAACTGGACATGGAACAATAGTTCTAAACCGGGAAAGGAATATATCAAGGCTCTATACTGTCACCCTGCTTATTTAACTTATAAGCAGAGTACATCATGCAAACTGCCAGTCTGGATGAAGCACAAGCTGGAATCAAGATTGTCAGGAGAAATATCAATAACCTCAGATATGCAGATGATACCACTGTTATGGCAGAAAGTGAAGAAGAACTAAAGAGCCTCTTGATGAAAATGAAAGAAGAGAGTGAAAAAACTGGCTTAAAACTCAGCATTCAGAAAACTGAGATCATGGCATCCGGTCCCATTACTTCGTGACAAATAGATGGGAAAACAATGGAAATAGTGAGAGACTTTACTTTTTGGGGCTCCAAAATCACTGCGGAACTTGACTGCAAGCCATGAAATTAAAAGACACTTGCTCCTCGGAAGCTTTGACCAACCTAGACAGCATATTAAAAAGCAGACATTACTTTGCTGACAAAGGTACATCTAGCCAAAGCTATGGTTTTTCCAACAGTCATGTATGGATGTGAGAGTTGGATTATATAAGAAAGCTGAGCAGCAAAGAATTGATGCTTTTGAACTGTGGTGTTGAAGAAGACTCTTGAGAATCCCTTGGATTGCAAGGAGATACAACCAGTCCATCCTAAAGAAAATCAGTCCTGAATGTTCGTTGGAAGGACTGATGCTGAAGCTGAAGCTCCAATACTTTGGCCACCTGATGCAAAGAACTAACTCATTGGAAAAGACCCTGATGCTAGGAAAATTGAAGGTGGGAGGAGATGGGGACGACAGAGGATGAGATGGTTAGATGGCATCACTGATTCAATGAACATGAGTTTGAGCAAGCTCCAGGAGTTGGTAATGGACAGGGAAGCCTGGTGTGCTGTAGCCCATAGGGTCGCAAAGAGTTGAACATGACTGAATGACTGAACTGAAAAGGTTAACATCCGGGGGGAAAAATCATTAAGAAGTAATCAATTTTAAAAAGTGATTTGACAAATTTTTCCCAAGGAAATTAGCAAAAGTAATTTTTAAAAATATTACGTAATATTGTTAAGGGGCTTCCCTAGTGGCTCACCAGTTAAGAATTCCCCTGTCAACGCAGGAGACATGGTTCAGTCCCTGAATTGGGAAGGTCCCCTGGAGAAGAAAATGGCAACCCACTGCAATACTCTTGCTTGGGAAATCCCATAGATAGAAGTGCCTGGTGGTTACCATCCATGGGGTCACAAAGAGTCAGACATGACTTAGTGACTAAACAACATCTAATACTGTTGTTTACAAAATGAGACAGGCGCTTCTATGAAGTACTCATAGTGACATGTTCACTGGTATGGTTCCTTTGCAAAGTAATTTGGGACTATGTATCAAAAGCCTCCAGCATTGGCCTAATAATTCCTTTTTTGACACATTCATTCTAAGGAAATAATTTTAAGCATAATGAAAGTACTCGACTCAAAGATATTCCTAAGCATATTACTTAAAGTTTTGCAGCAATGTAAATACCCTAAATTTAGCACATTCAGGAAAATGTATCTATAAACTATAGAATATATGTATATATATTTGATGGAAAATAAGGAAAATTTAAAATTGTATATGTAAGTAATTTGTAATAAGGATGAAAATGTTTGTTACTGTGACAATACAATATATGCATTTGATCAGAGTTATTTAAAAGAAACTATACAGGTACACAAGAGATTGGAGAAAGTTTTCAGATTGTGAGCTTTTAAATGCTGTATGTATTAGGCTATTTCTTTTCTCCTTTATATAATTTTGGCTGAAAATGTGATTAATGCTAAAGTAGAAGCTTGGAAATTAAAGTCTTTCATTTACTACATAGAAGAAATAGTCATATTAGTGAACCAGACTGGAAAAGGGATAGACTGTAGTGACAAAACCCGAAAGGGATGTGAAGTAAAGTCAGGAAAATGCACATATTTGGAGGCAGGAGGGGAACATGAGACTGACAGGCTTGGAGTAAGATGAAGACGAGAAATGCAAGGCCTCCTGAAACTTTGGGTGGATGAATCTCAGGAGGAGAGCAGCACCCATCAGTGAAGGCAGGAGAGGACGAGGCAGGGAATCTGATGAGAAGGCTGGCCTTCCAGCAGCCTCAGTTGCNCTATGCAGGTCAAGAAGCAACAGTTAGAACTGGACATGGAACAATAGTTCTAAACCGGGAAAGGAATATATCAAGGCTCTATACTGTCACCCTGCTTATTTAACTTATAAGCAGAGTACATCATGCAAACTGCCAGTCTGGATGAAGCACAAGCTGGAATCAAGATTGTCAGGAGAAATATCAATAACCTCAGATATGCAGATGATACCACTGTTATGGCAGAAAGTGAAGAAGAACTAAAGAGCCTCTTGATGAAAATGAAAGAAGAGAGTGAAAAAACTGGCTTAAAACTCAGCATTCAGAAAACTGAGATCATGGCATCCGGTCCCATTACTTCGTGACAAATAGATGGGAAAACAATGGAAATAGTGAGAGACTTTACTTTTTGGGGCTCCAAAATCACTGCGGAACTTGACTGCAAGCCATGAAATTAAAAGACACTTGCTCCTCGGAAGCTTTGACCAACCTAGACAGCATATTAAAAAGCAGACATTACTTTGCCGACAAAGGTACATCTAGCCAAAGCTATGGTTTTTCCAACAGTCATGTATGGATGTGAGAGTTGGATTATATAAGAAAGCTGAGCAGCGAAGAATTGATGCTTTTGAACTGTGGTGTTGAAAAAGACTCTTGAGAATCCCTTGGATTGCAAGGAGATACAACCAGTCCATCCTAAAGAAAATCAGTCCTGAATGTTCGTTGGAAGGACTGATGCTGAAGCTGAAGCTCCAATACTTTGGCCACCTGATGCAAAGAACTAACTCATTGGAAAAGACCCTGATGCTAGGAAAATTGAAGGTGGGAGGAGATGGGGACGACAGAGGATGAGATGGTTAGATGGCATCACTGATTCAATGAACATGAGTTTGAGCAAGCTCCAGGAGTTGGTAATGGACAGGGAAGCCTGGTGTGCTGTAGCCCATAGGGTCGCAAAGAGTTGAACATGACTGAATGACTGAACTGAAAAGGTTAACATCCGGGGGGAAAAATCATTAAGAAGTAATCAATTTTAAAAAGTGATTTGACAAATTTTTCCCAAGGAAATTAGCAAAAGTAATTTTTAAAAATATTACGTAATATTGTTAAGGGGCTTCCCTAGTGGCTCACCAGTTAAGAATTCCCCTGTCAACGCAGGAGACATGGTTCAGTCCCTGAATTGGGAAGGTCCCCTGGAGAAGAAAATGGCAACCCACTGCAATACTCTTGCTTGGGAAATCCCATAGATAGAAGTGCCTGGTGGTTACCATCCATGGGGTCACAAAGAGTCAGACATGACTTAGTGACTAAACAACATCTAATACTGTTGTTTACAAAATGAGACAGGCGCTTCTATGAAGTACTCATAGTGACATGTTCACTGGTATGGTTCCTTTGCAAAGTAATTTGGGACTATGTATCAAAAGCCTCCAGCATTGGCCTAATAATTCCTTTTTTGACACATTCATTCTAAGGAAATAATTTTAAGCATAATGAAAGTACTCGACTCAAAGATATTCCTAAGCATATTACTTAAAGTTTTGCAGCAGTGTAAATACCCTAAATTTAGCACATTCAGGAAAATGTATCTATAAACTATAGAATATATGTATATATATTTGATGGAAAATAAGGAAAATTTTAAATTGTATATGTAAGTAATTTGTAATAAGGATGAAAATGTTTGTTACTGTGACAATACAATATATGCATTTGATCAGAGTTATTTAAAAGAAACTATACAGGTACACAAGAGATTGGAGAAAGTTTTCAGATTGTGAGCTTTTAAATGCTGTATGTATTAGGCTATTTCTTTTCTCCTTTATATAATTTTGGCTGAAAATGTGATTAATGCTAAAGTAGAAGCTTGGAAATTAAAGTCTTTCATTTACTACATAGAAGAAATAGTCATATTAGTGAACCAGACTGGAAAAGGGATAGACTGTAGTGACAAAACCCGAAAGGGATGTGAAGTAAAGTCAGGAAAATGCACATATTTGGAGGCAGGAGGGGAACATGAGACTGACAGGCTTGGAGTAAGATGAAGACGAGAAATGCAAGGCCTCCTGAAACTTTGGGTGGATGAATCTCAGGAGGAGAGCAGCACCCATCAGTGAAGGCAGGAGAGGACGAGGCAGGGAATCTGATGAGAAGGCTGGCCTTCCAGCAGCCTCAGTTGCATCCAGAAAATTAAGAGCTGAGCGGCTTGAAACTGGTAAAGTAGATTGTTGAAATGGTCAGGAAGAAATGGAGGCCACACGTGCCTGCTCCCCAACAAAAAAACCAAAATCAAACAGAAAAGGTAAATAAATATACAGGTGGCATAGCAGTGGGCTGCTTTCTCACTCTGCACTGGCAGTGGTGGTGGGGTTCACGACTGTCTCAGTGGAATGTACACATGAGGAGGTTAACACTGGGATTCAAATGCAGGAAACCAGACTGGATGCTTCTTCTCAGCCCTCTTTGATGCCTTTCCTGTGGTCAGGGCAGAGCATCTCAGAGCACGCTGCTACCTCTGTGCCTCTCACACTCTTGAGCTGTTCCAGGGGGTCCAGGGCCCGTGCCTCAGATATCTGGACTGTTGCTCTAGATGGGCTGATGGAGGAGGACTGATAGAAACCATTTTGCTCAGTAAAGCCTTGAGCCAAATCTCCCCTATTTACAGTGGAGGAGAAGGAGATTATTAGTTGAAAAAATATAGTTGTCACTATTCCAAATTCTAAGCTAAACACTTTCCCAGAGTTTTCTCAGGGACAGTTTTCAGCTGATTATATAAGAGAAGAGTAGCCTCATCAAGACCTCATACGCAGACTGAAAATCATTCATCTCCCAAGTTCTCAATGGAACTTAGCTGGTGGAGGCAGGTTGCATGGTTGTGGACCACGCTCCATTCTGGGCTTTTCAAGTGCATGCTGTTGACCTGTGGAAGTCAAAGCAAACTCTTTGTCTGCTGTGTCTGATCTCCAGTGTAATCCCTGTCTGTTTACCATAGGTGCCTACCCTCGGCTCTCACTGAGTTTTCGGTTGAAGAGAAACATTGGATACTTCATTCTCCAGACCTACATGCCCTCTATCCTAATTACAATTCTCTCATGGGTGTCCTTCTGGATCAATTATGATGCATCTGCGGCTAGAGTTGCCCTTGGTATGTGCTGTTTTTAAATGTTACCTAAAATATAAAGTCACCATATCATTACAATATGAAGGGAGTTCAAAGACAATAGTTCAACTACAATTTTGACATCATGACACCAGTCTTGCCCATATAGTCACTTTTTATCTTGAAATACTAATTTCATGCATGATTCCCTTGATGTGTTAATTTAATTATAAGGCTCAAATGTGAATTTTCATGCCCATGAAAGGGAAAATATGCTTGCTGAATATTTGCATAATAAAACTGTTTTTGACACTAATTTTAAAGCAAGGATTAACATCTCCTGTTCAAAATCAGTCTATGGCCCAGAAAGGAGACTTGTTAATTGCACATTCTTTTTTAAGTCAGAAAAATAGCCAAATGTTATACCATATCATATTATGTGTTCCAGTGTGATTTCTAATTTTTTTTAATTATTAAGGGAAGGCTTATATTTTCAGAAACATTATTTTCTATTGAACAAATTATTATGAAACTACATGGACCAAGTATTCATTTAAATATATTTTAGCTAAGAACAAAGCTGAAGAACAATTGTCCAATTTATCCCTTATATGGGTAGGGTTGAGTTTAATTCCTGGAAGTGAAGTAATTAATAATACCTTTCAAAATTAATAGGAAAGAATTAAAACAATTCTGCTTATAAGCCTGCAGAAAAGCATAAGTATTCAGGGATCTGGTTATCCCTTTTTCTTACTTTTTCTTTTTACTGTCTCTTCCCAGAAATTTAAGTTGCTTAGCACCTTGCTTCCAAGAGAATGTGTGTACATGTGCATAAGTGGATATCTGGCTTAGACCCACAGACAAGTGACTCACATTGATTCAAGATTAGATTTTTTTTCTCATGAAATAACATGTAACAGCGGCTTAAGAAACTTAGGTAACTATTTCTAAAGTGTTAGGTGAATGTAAAGACACTTAGAGAGGAATAAAGTATCAAAAAATTAAAAGTTTTATAGTAACTGTTAATCTTTTTCTGATGGGTTTGGTATGGATTACCTGGTGGCTCAGCAGTAAAGAATCAGCCTTCAATGCAGGAAATGCAGGTTCAATCCCTGGCTTGGGAAGATCCCCTGGAGAAGGGAATGTCTATCCACTCCAATATCCTTGCCGAGAAAAATCCCATGGACAGAGTAGCCTGGCAGGCTACAGTCCATGGGGTCACAAAGAATCAGACACGACTGAGCATGCACATACACATTGGTAAGGGGAAAAATGTCTTGAAAATATCTTCAGTATTTTTACTGCTTGCAGAGGTTACCCTGTAACATCAGTCCTTTCTGTGAAAGGCAAAGTCACTCAGTCATGTCCTTTCTGTAGCTTTTGCCTTTTTCATTAATGTTACTAGATTGCTCTTCATTAAGCTAATTTCTCTTATCACCTGAAGAATTTACAGCTAACGTGAATTTGTAGGGGCGGATCCAAATTTGGGGAGCTGTTAGCTTATTAAACTTCAGAAGCACTCTTTAAGAAAAAGAATATAAAATATACAAATACAGAGTTCCCATAACCCCTCCCAAGGCTGTAGGAAGCCTGTGCTAGGGATCAGAAGCTGCAGGTTCCTGAGCTTCCAGGGAATCTTCCTCAGAAAATCTGTCATTTTTTGAGAAAATCAGATATGAGTACCAAAGAACCAGAATTATCAGACATCATCAGAAGTGAGGTATACTGAAAATGCAAATTCCTCAATTTTCTATATGTAGGTATGTTAGTTGTTGCAATTCTGTCCAACTCTTTGTGACCCCCTGGACTGTAGCCCTCCAGGGTCCTCTGTCCATGAGATTCTCCAGACAAGAATACTGGAATAGGTTGCCATGTTCTAATCCAGAGGATCTTCCCCACCCAGGGATCGAACCTGAGTCTCTTACATCTCCTGCATTGGCAGGCGGGTTCTTTACCACTAGGGTCACCTGGGAAGCCCTCTCAATTTTCCAGATGATGCAAATTCTACAGCTCCTAAATGGTAAATATCATCTTCCACAACATTAAATAAATAGTCTACCTGGAGTGGGTTAGAGTGGACATAGCCTCATTACAGTGTGTGAAAGTAGACTCCACTTTTTCTTGACAACCGGCATTGTTGCTATAAACCTCAGTCATGCTTCTGTGGGTTTAGGGGACAGAGTGGTCTGCCCAGACTTGCTAAGGTGTTACCACTGGAGATGTGCTGGGTCCTGGTGAATATCAAAAGTCCAGGAGCCAAGCATGAAAGGCAGAATTGAAGGCATTTGTTAGTGTCAGGTGGACTTGAGTTTAGAGGTCCCAAAGGCAACTGTGGTCTCCAGGCTTCAGCGTCTGGCCCAGTAGACATGTGGCAGGTCCAGCTCTGAGCATGGGACTCCTTCTGTCCCAGCTCCTGCATAAGACACAGTCTTTGAGCCTGGGTCCGCAGGACATGGACAGTGACAGGACAGCAACTCCATTTGGCTAAGGAAAAGTGTATCATCAGCTTACGAACTCTGAGTAACACCAAGAACACTAATCATGCTGCACCTTACCAAATACTCAGGTGCCAAGTTCTGTGCAAGCCCGTGAAAATGGTTACCTGACCCATGATACAGAAGATACACAGCCTATTGGGCAGTGTTCCCATTTTACAAAGAAAGGCGTGAAGTACAGAAAAGCTATACAACTGGTCATACAATATTGAGTGTCCCAAGAAAGATTTTAAACCAGTTGGTCTGACTCCAAAGCTCTTAACCACTACAGGTGATTTCTACGGTGTCAATAGACAGTGTAGAGAAGAGTTCTTTGGCCTATTACATTGTAAAAGGAATGGATGTTTGTAACAGCTCAGCAAGAATTATTTTTAATCCTTCTTATTGAGGGATCTCTCAAAACCTTGAAGATGCTAATGTGTTCAGTGCCTCTTGGAGAGGATAGGACCATGGTTTGGGGGCTTTTGGGGAACAACACAGCCCCGCCCACTCCACATGTCCTGTCATATACTACGTCCTTTGAAATGCTCAGAGTGCTGTTTGCCTTCATCCTGAATAGCTGCATGGTGGTGAGTGCTCCCTGCTTCTAGATGAGGTGCAGGTCTGCGTGGAGCGATGCTCGGTGAAGACCTTGACACACCCCTCTGGCTCAGGGCACTATTGAATCTGGAGTCGTCAGGGACTGTCTCTCTACTTAAAGAAATGCTGATTCTTCACCCACCTGTGTTGCACAGATGTTCTTCTGCTTTAGGATCTTATGCCTCTGCTGCTGAGTGCTGAAACCCACATCTATTAAACTGTTAGTGCTAGAATCCACCAGACTACAAAGTTGGGAGTTGTAATTACATGGTCTTCCTCAAAACTATTGGTCTTTCTGGAAGTGAAAATTTATATTGAAATAATTTAGGCCACATGATTTGGGTCACAAAGGAGAAAAATGACATATCTTCAGATCAAATGATATAAATTACATTTTAATTTAATAATCATCTTTATAAACGCAGTTTTCAAATGTATTAACATACTATTAATGAGAAATAGCTTGAGACTAATAATTAACAAGACTTAACATCTTGGTAAATGTATGAAGAACAGAAAAAGCACCACTCAGCCATCTCCCATTCTGCCATGGGACAGAATTCACTTAGAGAGTTTAAGTTCAGAGTGAGACTCCCAGGAATTGGGTCTCCCGCCAAGAAACTGGAGGCTACCACAAAATATATTTTTCTGTGATGCTGATAATGATAACATTTGCTGTTGTGGGTGTTAACAATACCAGTTACTGGTAGTCTATCACCATGGCGTTTACATTTCACAGCAGCTTTAGACAACAGTTGTGGACCCATCAAGCTCACTCAAGTCCTACCGCTGGGACATGGTAGAGCTGGGCTGATAGCCCAGGACCACGTGGTTCTGCTACTTAGGCCGTGAACCACTGTGCCTACCACTGTCCACAGTTGTCTTGATGGGAAGAAAAACAGTACAAGGAATCAGAGGCTGAGTAGCCTTTCAGTCTAAGAGATCATGTGAGCCCAAAGTGGAAAGCCAAGCAGCACGCACCACAAAACCTTACTCTCGAGGGGTCCTGGAGCATCCTTGCCCCCTTTCAGCTTTGCCAGGCTGAGTGCTCTTGACATATGCTGGCCCTCCCTGTGCTCTGTTCCTTTAGCCCATTTTCTAGGGATATCTACTGAGGCCTGTGCTGACACATATCCACTCAGAGCAGTCATCTGGAGAGCCAAAGCAATGACTAAAGCAGAGCACTTTCCAAAGTCCATTTGGAAGGAAAAAATAAGTTATGGCAGCAGCATTACAAAATTTTGGATAGTAGTGAGAACACCTGATTTTGTAGCATCTACATGGGGTTTGGTACTTCTTTGTAAACTGTAATTATACCATTGCCATTTTCAAATTTTAAAAGTCCCCAGGTGCACATGAATTTTATGTTAGAGAAGTCTTAAAATATTCTGACATCTTTGATTTCCACACATTCATTGACAGACCTGGTTTGTAGTCAGACATGAAAATAGATCCTCTGCTCCTTTGTTTCCTCTTCTCCTCCTCCTGGCAGCTCAGCACATGTGGACAGAAGTCTGGGCTCACGGTCCCAAGCGAGGGGAGCCCTGGGCTCTGGTGCTCCTCCAAGGATGGGATGGGAATCTGGAGGGCATCAGATTAAGATACTTAACAAACCTAGCCCCTCACTCCAGAAGTTGAGTGGGGTTCCAGGGGGTTCAGAGAAGAGGTCTAGGGAGCCCATATATCCGGCCTCTCAGGCTTACCCCACCTGCCAGCCTGGGGAACATCACTGGTTTTCTGGGTGACTGCAGCTGAAGAACCATGGCTGAAGTTCTCACCTGGAAGATTTCCTTCTTGAGAGGAGTCCTCACATAGCCAAAAGAATACTGAAGTGGTTTGCCATTCCCTTCTCCAGTGGACCACATTCTGTCAGACCTCTCCACCACGAACCATCAGTCTTGGGTGGTCCCACACAGCATGGCTTATTTTCACTGAGACAAGACAGTAGGATCATATAAGTTACTGTGAAATAATATTTATTTCCTTAGCCAAAGTTAACAAAAAATTTCAAAGGTAAATATAGAACAGATCAATTAAGAGGTAAAGAAACTTTATTATTAAAAGCAGTTCAACATCTGAGGAAAGTATGTCTTAACAGAGAGAAAGACTGAATTAAAGTTTTTCACTAGCTTACTTTAAACTCATTTACATAAACTTAATTAAATGTATTTTAAACTCAGTCAGTCCTAACCATCCACAAAACTTTTTTCAGGATTACTTTCCACAAATCTTCTAATCACTTTTTGTAATAGTCAACTGTAAGTCAGACCTACTTTCTTTTCCCTTTATAAAATTAATTTTATTTTTTATATCTTCTTTATTAAAAACATACATCCTACTTCCTTATTAGATTAGCAAACAAACATTAGTACCAGATATTTAATATTGAATATTTCCCAGTTTATATGAGTCTGAAATTTATTCAGGTTAATTTTTCTTATATTTATAAATGTTTGATTTGTAAGCACTTACTTTCTCTGGTTCCATCACTTCACGGCAAATAGATGGGGAACCAGTGGAAACAGTGGCTGACTTTATTTATCTGGGCCCCCAAATCACTGCAGATGGTGATTGCAGCCATGAAATTAAAAGACACTTACTCCTTGGAAGGAAAGTTATGACCAACCTAGAAAGCATATTCAAAAGCAGACATTACTTTGCCAACAAAGGTCCATCTAGTCAAGGCTATAGTTTTTCCAGTGGTCATGTATGGATGTGAGAGTTGGACTATAAAGAAAGCTGAGCACAGAAGAATTGATGCTTTTGAATTGTGGTATTGGAAAAGACTCCTGAGAGTCCCCTGGACNGTTGGAGCTGAGTGATTTTGAGGGAGGCAGGAACAGGTTGTGTGGGACCCTGTAGGCCATGGTGGTGAATTCACTTTATGTTTGCAAGAAAGCCATTGAAGACCTTTGAGCAGAGGAGTTATAAGATCTGATTTATGTTTTAAAAGATTACCCTGGTTGCTGGCTAGAAAGAGACTTGAGGAAGGCAAGAATTGAAACAGTGAGGCCAGTGTAAAAGGTTATTGTCATAGCCTAGGTGCAGGCTGATAGTGGTGCTGTCTCTTATACACATCTAGGGCAGGAGGAGAAGGGGACGACAGAGGATGAGATGGCTGGATGGCATCATTGACTCAATGGACATGGGTTTGGGTGGACTCTGGGAGTTGATGATGGACAGGGAGGCCTGGTGTGCTGTGGTTCTTGGGGTCGCAAAGAGTCAGACATGACTGAGCGACTGAATGGAACTGAACTTTCTTTAGGCCAATTAAATTAGAACTCATTTACAATTTTAATAATATTATCAGTCTATGTTCAATGCAGGATGCAGGATGCTTGGGGCTGGTGTATGGGGATGATCTGGAGGGATGATGTGGGGTGGGAGGTGGGAGGGGGGTTCATGTTTGGGAGTTCGTGTAAAACAATAAATAAATACAAAAATAAAAAATAAAAAAAAGAAAAAATCAAAAGACATACATAAATACAGACAGACAGACAGAGATCTTATAGTTTTCTGTTTGAGATTTAAAACATCTCTTTGACCCCCTTTTTTTTTCTTTGCTTGGAGTTCTAATTTGCCCAAAGCTGAGATCTCAGGCAAAGTTGGCTGTGTATTTCAAGGACATGGAAAGGGTTAACTTCAAGCTTTTTCCTAGGCAGGTCTAAAAAAAAAAGAGAGAGATCAGATCACTTGGCCCAGAGCATGGTAAGATGCTATACTTTGAATAAAATCATCAGCCTTTGCCTGAAACCACCATGTCCTGAGGCAGCTTTGTAACCTTGTTCTTTGCTGAGCAGGGAGTTGCTCTGTGAAGTAATCTGTTCTCCAGAACTTCACTCAAACATTCCCTGTCTTTGCACTCAGGGCTGGATCCTGTCCTTAGTAGCTTTAAGTCATTGCCTCCTTCCCCTTGTGGAGAAAGAAATGGCAACCCACTCCAGTATTCTTGCCTGGAGAATCCCATGGATGGAGGAGCGTAGCAAGCTACAGTCCATGGGGTCACAAAGAGTTGGACATGACTGAGCAACTTCACCTTCACTTCCTTACCCTTGCTCTAAGGCCTTATGGTAAGAATTGTTTTCTTCACTAGTGGCCACAAATAACCGTCTTAGATTCTCTACAGATTCATTCTTCTTCCTGGAAGCTTCTCATCCAGACACTTAGTGTTTTATGACAAATTCTGGGTTTGTTTTCATTTCTTCCAGCTTTCATGCAGGGCAACCTCTGCTTTGCCCCCGCACCTCTCCATCCACCTGTGGGTCAGGTGGGATGGGAGGTGCCTCCCAAGTGGGGTAGGGGAAGAGATGTCAGCTCCCTAGCCTGAGGAGTGACCTGCTGCCCAAACCATGTTTTGTATTTTTTTGCATTTAGATCACTCAATAGTTTTCAATCACTTGTTTCCAAATACTTCAAGCTGTTTTGGAAAGTAAAGCAGGAAAGTGAGCAGTGAGGAGCTAAGCAGCAGACCAGCATCTTCTCACGCTCCCGTTTCTCTTTCAGGGATCACCACCGTGCTGACCATGACAACCATCAACACGCACCTTCGGGAGACGTTGCCCAAAATCCCCTATGTCAAAGCCATTGACATGTACCTCATGGGCTGCTTTGTCTTTGTGTTTCTGGCCCTACTGGAGTATGCCTTTGTCAACTACATGGGCTGCCATCTGTGGGGTCACACAGAGTCGGACACGACTGAAGTGACTTAGCAGCAGCAGCAGCAGCCAAGGAGATTATCCGCCACAATGCCTCCTTTCTCCTGAGTCCCCAGTTCTCCCTATCTGATGCTCCCTTCCTGGGAGCTCCAAGCAGGTGATCAGTCTTCTCTTCTACCAGTTGGGTAGGACCTGACTGGGGACTGGACCCAGGGCCTTACCTAATCCTGCGGCCATTCCTGGTCAGTTGGTCCATCCTGCCAATGAGTCAAGTTGGGATTCTGCTGTCCATAGAGTTGGAACATTGGTCTGAAAGAGAACCTGGAATACTGTCAGGTGGTTTGCCTCCTTGTTCGTGTTGGGGTTCCTTCACTCCAGCCTGGCCAAGCCACCTGTCCAGTGACTCAAGGGGCTGGTGTGGTTGGAATCTCACTGGGCCCTCCAGAAATGTTGCAGAAACCAGTGACTGAGAAACCAAGCACCACACTCGGAGAGTTGGAGAACTCATGTTTATTATGCCAACAGGCCCAGAGGAGTTAACACTCTAAGGTCTGAGCCCTGAACAAAGGGGTTACAGAGTTTTTATAGACAGACCATGGTGGGCAACACTAGCTGTTAATAGGCTGGTTTAAACTAAGGGGTTTCATGTGTGTGGGAACAGCAGTCAAGATTGGGAGGGGAATGCCTGACCTTTACAGACAGGCATGATTAAGCAGGTTTACAGGGGCCAGGCAATTGCAAAGAGCAGGAGAAGGGTGAGTGAGATAAGCTCCCGTTGTTAGTATTGTTAAGGCCCCACTTTCTGAGACTACATGACCTATGTGATCCAACTTTGCAAGGAACAAGCTGAGTTATAGAGGCAGAACGAGCAGGAGATTATGTAAAATTTTAACTTTTCCTCTTCAGTTTTACTGTTGCCTTTACTGACAACATTTTGGGGAGAAATGTTAAATTAGTTCTGCAACTTTTTTGGCTGCTCTAAAGTCTACAAAGCTTTACTTGCAAAGTAATATTGGCAAACGTAATAATTTTATAATGCATAAAACACTTTAATTTGACCTTTCTCCTTCCTTTTCTTGATTGAATAGCTTCCTTCTGTTGGGATCCTTAGATTGACAAGCTAGTTAAGCAAGGCATGTGTTTGTTTGTTAGATTGAGTTGTCACATTCTAGTTTCATTTTGATGTGTGCTTTGATTAAAAGAATGTATATACAAGGCTGGGACATGCTTTCAGCAGTTGGTAGGGATTATTCAAACATGTTTTCCCTTACTTTTGTGTGGATGTCCTTCTTTCCAGAACATCACTTTGGCAGATAATGGTGTAAGTATCCCAAGGTAAAGAAAAAAAAAAAGTTGTAACTATCCTTTGTCCCAATTACCACAAAATCATCATCCATTTGTCCCGTTAAAAATACTACTCATGGTTTAAATTATCACTCAGTCAGTTCAGTCGCTCAGTCATGTCCGACTCTTTGCAACCTCATGGACTGCAGCACGGCAGGTTTCTCTGTCCTTCACCAACTCTCGGAGCTTGCTCAAAGTCATATCCATCAAGTTGATGCCATCCAACCGCCTCATCCCCTGTCATCCCCTTCTCCTCCTGCCTTCCCACTTTCCCAGCATCAGGGCCTTTTCCAATGAGTCTATTCATTACATCAGGTTAAAATTATAGGTCTACATTAGATGCAAAGGAAACACTTTTTTCATCTAGCTCTCCTGATCCCTGGATGACCTTCCTGGTATTCTGTTTACCTAGGGGCAGGTTTCTGGCCACCTGTCTTTATGCCCCCCCATGAATCAACTCTCCTGACATCCTGGTGTCACTTGCTTAACACACTCCACTTACATGGTCTCCTATACTACAATAGACTATACTACAATTAAACATTTGCAAACTTAGCTGATCTCTTAGCATTTCTTTTATAAGACAATCTTTTTATCCCTCCAAAATAAGCTTCTTTTTCCATTCCTCTGAATAGCTGTCTCCAGCCATTTCTTCCTCTCAGTAGATGATTAGGTCTTCTAATTTCACTAAAATGCAGGTTATCAAGCATGAACGCTCTCAACTTTCCTCACCTCTGTCTTCAAAATATGCTTTAAAATAGGCTTAAAAGTACGGGGAGGGAAGAGGGAGGGGGCTTCAGGATGGGGAACATGTGTATACCTGTGGTGGATTCATGTTGATATATGGCAAAACCAATACAATATTGTAAAGTAATTAACCTCCAATTAAAATAAATAAATTTATTTAATAAAAAGGTATGCTTAAATCATTTTTCCTCTTTCCCTTTTATTTGTGAGTAACAAACCTGTGCCAGTGTTTTCTCTTCTGTCCTTTTGCTTTCTACTTTCTTCCTGGGTTTCCTTGGTGGCTCAGATGGTAAAGAATCTGCCAGACTATTGTCATCTGTTATCTTCTATCATTGTCTCCAGTCTTGTCCCACAACCCACTGATACATTCTCTTCAGTATAGCCAGAGCAATTTACCAACTGAGCCGTGTCACTTTTCTGTTTCCAATTCTTTGTCACCTTAAGAGTAATATCTAAAATACTTGATTCAGTGAACAAGATCCTTCCTAATCTGGCATGCTATAGTCTCATTTGCCACCATTTTATTTATTACAGTCATAGTCACTGTTTCTGAACTGTAAAACATAATTTTATATCTTTGTGTTTTGCTCATGAAGCTATCTTTTATTCCATTTATCTACAATGTCTTACCCATCTTCAGGACATAGTAAGTTCCTACTCATCCTGCAAAACCAAGTTGAAATATTGCCTCTATGTGAAGTCTTTTCAAGTCTAACTCTAAGCAGCATTCAATTTCTATATATTAACATGGCCCTCTTTGCATATTTATATACAGTGTCTCCACACTGCCTTCAATTATGTGTTTATGTGCGGTTAAAGCGTCTGCCTCCAATGCGGGAGACCCGGGTTTGATCCCTGGGTCAGGAAGATCCCCTGGAGAAGGAAATGGCAATCCACTCCAGTATTCTTGCCTGGAGAATCCCATGGACGGAGAAGCCTAGTAGGTTACAGTCCACGGGGTCGCAAAGAGTAGGACACGACTGAGCGACTTCACCACCATGTCCTTCATAGACTGGTGAGCATCATGTCCTAATCATGTTTGTTTCTCAAGCTTTTAGCATAGTGCCTGGCATGCACTGGACACTCTGTATTGCCAAATGAGCAAGTAGAAGAATTAAAAGTGAGCAGAACAGGTTTCATTTTGGATAGTCTAGAATAACTTGATGCCTCAAACTCTAGACACTTGAAAAGATAACATTACAACAAAATTGTCAAAGTTCGAGATGCCACATATAGTGGCAGAGATAATTATGAAATTGCTAAAGATGTATAAAAGCGGAGGCTTTCGTGTTGGTGGGGGAGTAGGGATGCAGGGACAGAAAGAGAAGTAGGGAGGCAGAATGAGTGGCCAACAATGATGGATCACCTCTTCATCCCATGACTTCCATACACACGTCTAGATTTTCTCTTTGGCTTGTCCTGTAATCCTCTTAGATGAATATTGGAAGTCACTGTCTTTCACTTCTCTCCAGGAATTCTTTCTCAAAGGGTCATGTTTACCACTTGACTGTGGTGTCCTTGAATGTTCTTCTTTGTGCTTCTCTATGGTAGAAATACCAAAAGGCGCATGTTTCAGCTTACTCCCTTCCTCACCTGCTATGGCTTTATCCCATAGAGCATGCCCAATATTTTTATTGAGTTCTGTCTCAAAAGACTCTAAATAGATCTGATAGCCCACTAAGAGACATAACATGAGATTAAACTATGAGCTTCTAAACAAATGTGTTGAAAGACTGCCCTATTTATTCATTTATTCATTAATTCACCAGTCAGATTAAGAGTACCTACTGTGTGCCATATCACAGACTATTCAGAAAACATTCATCATGCCCTATGTGGATGTCATAGCCTCACATCCTTTAAGATGATGCATTCCTCTTGCTTTTTAATTTTTAAATAGTTTTTTAGAGTTTATTTACCAGTCATGTATAAGGGTAATTAAAGTTTCTGCTGCTGCTGCTGTTTAGTTGCTAAGTTGTGTGTGACTCTTTGAGACCCCATTGGACTGTAGGCCCCAGGCTTCTCTGTCCATGAAATTTCCCAAGCAAGAATATTGGAGTGGGTTGCTATTTCCTTCTCCCAGGGATCTTCCTGACCCTGGGATCAAACACACATCTCCTCCTTGGAAGGTGTATTCTTTACCTAAGTGGTACTAATTGTTAGACTCAACAATCTTAAAAAGTATCTGAGTGCAGGTAACCTCAGGTAAAGTTTGACAAAAGTCTTACAAAGTAATTGATAAAATCCTAATAGGAGGATCTTTGACTGTGTGGATGACCCTGATAATTTATGAACCTTCTCTGAAGATCTTTATAAAAGATCAACACCCCTGTAAAATGTTACAGACAGTAATAAACTTGGATCGATTGATCTTTTTGAGGTCCTTTGAGCCCTAAGATCCTATGGTTAGAATCCATGTTTGATGTTATAGATTCTAGGACAAATCTCTACTCAGCCCTCTGATCCCTTTTTGGCATCCCATTTAGGAAACCAAACAGTCTTTGGACTAATTTAAAGTACAGTGAACCCTCTTGTCATCACTGGTGATGGGGAAGGACTGTTTTATATCAAGATTTTACTATGTATAGCTATTTTTGAAGTTGTGATTTTATTCATATTGTAATTGATCCTATTGTAATGAGCAATGTTATGACATTGACATTTATACAGAGTGGACTTGATATTAGGAAAGACCTCCTTGGTCTTGTCTTTATACCTTTTTTCCTGCAAGAGGTCGGGGAGTTGTTTTTTCCTCTTTCTTTACTATTGTCTGCGTGCATGCTCAGTCATGTCTGACTCTTTGTGACCCCATGGACTGTAGCCTGCCAGGTTCCTCTGTCCATGGGGTCTTCTAGGCAAGAGTACTAGAGTCGGTTTCCATTTCCTCCTCCAGGGAATCTTCCCTACCCAGGGATCAAACCCGGGTCTCCTGTGCCTCTTGCATTGTAGGCAGATTCTTTACCGCTGAGCCATCTGGGATAATCTTCTAATTTTTCTGATGTGTGCTGTTTTATAAAATAAAGTTTATTTACAACAGTTTTAGGTTTACAGAAAAATTAAGCAGATAGTTTAGAGATTTGCCATTATGCCCCCCTTCACACCCCCACACAGAATTTCCCCTCTTATTAACATCTAGCATTATTACACTACATTTGTTACAATTAGTGAACTTATATTGATTCATTAACTGAGGGGAATAGTTTATTCAGATTTCTTTACTTTTTACTGATGTCATTTTTCTGTTCCAGGATCCCATCCATGTTACCACACTACAGTTACTTGTCATGTCTCCCTAGATTCCTTTTGACTCTGGCAATTCCTCAGACTTTTTTTGATGATTTGAACAGTTTTAAGGCATATAGGTCATGTATTTTGTAGGATGGCTTTTTATTGGAATATGTAGTATGTTTTCCTCATGATTAGCCTGGGGTCATGGGTGTTTGGGAGGAAGACCACAGAGACAAATACAATTTTCTTCACAAATTATCATAGGTACATATTATCAGCAGGACTTTTTGTTCATATTTGCCTTGCATCACCTGACTCTGACAGTGTTTGTTAGGGTTTTTCACTGTAAACTCATGCTTTCCCCCCTTTCCATAGTATACTCTCAGAAAGGAAATCATTATGTGCTGTCCACACTTAGTCAGTAGAGTTAGAGTCCACTTCCTTGAAGGCAGAATATCACCACAAGTTATTTGGGGTACTGCACAGGATATCTGTCTCCTCTCTCATTCATTTATGTAATTTATTCTTTTTAGTTTTGATTTTTTTAACTTTTGGTTGTGCTGAGGCTTTGTTAGTGTATGCAGGCTTTGTCTAGTTGTGGCAAGTAGGGGCTACTCTCTAGTATTGGTGCGTGGCTTCTCATAGTTGTGGCCTGCGGAGTTGGCGGGCAGCATGTGGGATCTTCCTGGAGCAGGGAATGAACCTGTTTCTCCTGCACTGGCAGGCAGATTCTCAACCACTGGACCACCAGGGAAGTTTATGGATTCATTTATGTATTCAGTCATTCATTTATATCAATGTGGACTCAGGAATATTTATTTTATACTTTAGGTCCAATACTATTGTTTATCTTTTCTCAGCTATTTGTAAGGCCTCCTCAGACAACCATTTTACCTTTTTGCATTTCTTTTTCTTGGGAATTGTCTTGATCACTGCCTCCTGTACAATGTCACAAACCTCAATCGATAGTTATTTAGGCACTCTGTCTATCAGATCTAATCCTTGAATCTGTTTGTCACTTCCACTGTGCAATCGTAAGGGACATGGTTTAGGTCACATCTGGATGGTCTAGTGGTTTGTCCACTGTGTGATCGTAAGACACATGGTGTAGGTCACACCTGGATGGTCTAGTGGTCTGTACACTGTGTGATCGTAAGGGACATGGTTTAGGTCACACCTGGACAGTCTAGTGGTCTGAACCCAGAAAGAGGGCACCAAGCAGTTTCTTCTGCAAGCTGCCTCATCTCACTCTTATATATTTCCAGTTACAAACTTTGCAATTAGATGTCATTTCCATTTATTTTATTAATAAAAACCATATGTCATTGCAATTATAAGCACTATTTTAGTGAAAGCAGACTGTTGTCTCTATGTAAAATTTTGTCTTTATCTTTTACCTTGCATCACTTCAAGTCCTCAAAAATGTACCTCCACCGATGGACATACTGGGCTTGTTCCTATATTTCTTTCCTTTTAAATGCTTCTAACTAAATTCAATGATCCTCAGGCTCGTGAGGTCTCCTTGTTCTTTCTGATGCTCTTAGTGCGTCACTGACCCAAACCTCTCGTAGGGGTGTGGCAGCTCCCTGGAGGAGTGCAGTGCCCGTGGCCTTCCAGTGGTCAGAGTAGGTCCCTGGGTGTTCATGAATGAGTGAAGGCAGTTAAATGACTGTAAATGGCGCCTGTCCTTTCAGTGGCACATAAAGTTGATCAGAGAAACCAGGACTTGTGAATCAAATCAGGCTTTCACAGGCAACATGACTTTGAATTTCTTACTGGAATGTATACTCAGCGCCATGCTGGTGTGTTTCTAAATTAGTCCACATCCTACTCTGCATACACCGTGTGGTTTGGTCACACTGTTTCCAAGGAAACAAGAATTCATCGCTTTATTATTGTTTCCATTACACAGACACACAGACACATACAGTGCTGTTTTTCCAAATCCCCTCATAATTTAAACAGGGTTAGATTTCTTCTAAATGGTGCTCTTTAGAAAGGTTAGATTGTTGTGCTACAGAAATATCTTTTTGAGTGAAGCTTCAATTTTAAAACAGAAACAAAACCCTCAAAATCTCTAAATCCACACTCAAAATTAAGCAGAATGTACAACTAATACATTATAAATCAGATGCAGAAGAAAATTCATGAGTCCATTTTTATTGTTTTCCTAAAAATTTGTTTCAATTTCTCAGCAGTTTTCTTAAAGTCTTTATATGTCCATATTTTTAAAAATCTGTAATTATAGATATCAGTTCTTACGATTTAAAGTCAGCATACAAATGCATGTTTTAAATGCATATCTGATGCTGTTAAAGGTAAACATTAAAAATTTTGCTGACTAGATGGCCAGCCTGAAAAGATGCTCAATACTGCTAATTATTAGAGAAACACAAATAAAAGATACAATGAGGTATCACCTTATACCAGTCAGGATGGCCATCATAAAAAAAAAAATCTACAAGCAATAAATGCTGGAGAGGGTGTGAAGAAAAGGGAACCCTCCTACACTCTTGGCGGGAATGTAAATTGGTACAGCCTCTGTGGCAAACAGTATAAAGGTTCCTTAAGAAACCAAAAATAGAGTTGCCATATGATCCTGCAATCCCACACCTGGGCATATGTCCAGAATAGATGAAAACTCTAATTTGAAAAGATACATGCACCCAAGTGTTCATAGCAGCACGATTCACAATAGCCGAGACATGGAAACAACCCAAGTGCCCATTAACAGATTAATGGACAAAGATGTGGTACATATATACAGTGCAGTATTCCTCAGCCGTAAAAATGAATGGAATAATACCATGTGCAGCAAAATGGATGGATCCAGAGAGTATTGCACTAAGTGAGGTAAATCAGACAGAGAAAGACAAATATCATGGGATACCACTTATATGTGGAATCTTTTAAAAATGATAAAATTATTTTATTTCTAGAAATAAACTCACAAACATAGAAAATAAACTTATTGCTCCCAAAGGGGAAAGGGAGGGGAGGGATAAACTGGGAATTTGGGATTAACATACATACGCTAATATATATATATATAATATTTAATATATAATTATATATATATAATATATTAATATATATAATATATAAGCAACCAGGACCCTATATAGCACAGGGAACTACATTCAATATCTTCTAATAACGTGTGATGGAAAAGAGTGTATGTACTGAATACGCGCACGCGTGTGTGTGTGTGTGTGTAAAGAATGACAGAGAACTTAATCGCTTTGTTATATAGCTGAAACATAATAAATCAACTCTACTTCATTACAAAATGTTGCTGACCACACCTAAGAATTTAGTGATAATCTTAAAGTAGAAATGCATCTCCCCAAATTTCATATCAAATGATCTGGATGAATGAAAAGAAAGTGAGTAAAGAATCACAAATTTCATGCAAGACAGAAATGGAGCTATGCACAGGCCAATAGCTGCAAGAGTCCTTTCTAATTGTAATTATTCGCTCACGCATTCATTTTCAGTGGTATCTCTTGGTACTGTTTTCCGGTCTGACCAGCAGTGTCCTCAGATGGCACTTCTGTCATACCTGGGAACCAGGCGGCTCAGGGGCTGCAGCTGTCCTTGGACTGACAGACCCTGGGTGACAGCAAGGACATGCACTGTCGTTGTCTTTCCTTGTGTCCTGTAAGAGATCTCAGAGCAGTGTCTTCAGGGGCTCTGCAGGCTACCAACTTGACCACAGTGCTATTGAACTTAATGTCAGACCATGAGTGTAGATTTCCCTTACATTAACTTAGTGGTGGTGTTCACATAGTCACTTAGTTTCTCCTGAGACCAGTGGTGCAATGCAAGTTCTGACCTTAATTTATTTGTGCTTCTGTTTGTTCCTGGTTTGTTTCTATAACCAAGAACCAACCGTCTTCAGTTGTAATGCATGTGTTAATAGTTACAAGCCTTGTGATATTTTTCAAGTTGATCAAATGGTATTTGAATTTCACGAAGTGGCAGAAAGTCTTGCCAAAGAATCAGAGCTTCAGGCTTGACACCATTCCTCTTACTAAAGAGCAACATTTTATGCCTCACATGACAAATAGTTCCTCATTTTCCTAAAACTAGAGTATTTTACTTATTTTGAAGCTTTAAGTAGAGAATAAGATATTAACTGTGTGCCAATCTGATGACAGATTCTTGGAAGAAACTGAAAATCCCTCTAGGATACATTCCACAGGAGTTGTTTTTCATCTCTGAATGTTTCTGGGTTATAGAGCAGGAAGAAAAAACTACATTGAAATCTAATTATAGTAGATATGAGACAAATTTTCAAAATAAGTGGTATTCATGAAATGCTTTAGAAATTTTGAGTCATCACTATCATTCTATACAGAGCATTTTCACAATCCCATCTGTTTTAAGATTTAAATTCTAAGTGATAGGAAAAGATTAGCATCTCTTCTGGAAATATTTGTTTAAAATGTTTGGTTTCTGAGATTCAATGAATTTTAGTAACCTTTTAATTCTTGCATAAAAAAATACCTTCTAGTAGTTTTGATGTAAATTTTCTACACACTGGTTCATGTTTAAATGAGATCTACGCAAAGGTAAAACTATGTCAAAAACAGCCTAATTAATTTACTCTGAGGTCTTATTAATTCCATATCTAATATATATATATATATATTCAAGTTCCTTTCAACATAATGAAACAATAACGTAGCTGTTCACTCACTCTGAAATGGAGTGATGCAGTTATTAGTTCTCCCACGGCTTCAAGGCAGCCACAGGTATCAGAGCACCCAGGCACCCCAACTTTGTAAACATTGATGACCTTGAGTTCGGCTTCTCTCAGGGTGGGTTTCCTTCACTGGAATCCAGGGGTGCAGACAGACTCACCTTTCTGAAGTTCTTTCCCAAATGCACAAAACTGGCCAAAGGGAGGAAGGAAGACAGAATATTGATTCACACAGATTTGTCATTAAGTCTTGAAAAATCAAATTAACATCCAGTTGACCTTAGTTTTTGTGTTTTTTTCACTCTCCCTTTGGGCTTCCTGGAATCACCGTATATCTTATTATCTCTCTGCCTTTCTCTTATCCCAGAATCCCTCTTCTTTGCCCACATCTTACCCTCCTTCAAGACTTAAGCCAGCTAGATGCTCTTCTCTATGATGTTATCCTGAGTTTGTCTACCGTTTTTTCCCATCATGCCTCTGTCACTCTCCGCTCCATGTAGGTGGTCTTGTCCCTGCTCTTCCAACCTCCAGGGCATATGCTCTATGCTCAGGAGATGGCAGGCCACATTTCAGTGGGCCTTCTGACCTAGACGCCATCCCATTCATTGCATCTACCAAAGTTTGTGCCAGAGCTGGATGTGGTAAGTGCTCAGGAATGTGTGTCCATAAATGAGTGATATTTGTCATCAGTTTGGTACCACTGAACCCCGTGTGTTTTCTCACTCTCCTAGAGTCAGAGGAAGGGAGAACCGTTCATAAGCATACCTGTTTTTAAAAAATTAAAACTACATTTAAAAAAATTTTATTGAAGTATAGCTGATTTCCAATATTGTATAAGTTTTAGGTATACAGTATAGTGATTCAGCTTTACATACATGTATACATATTTTCTTCCAAGTTCTTTTCCTTGATAGGTTATTACTTCACACTACTATGTATAAAATAGGTGTGTGTTCAGTCACTCAGTTATGTCCACTCTTTGCGACCCTATAGACTGTAGCCCACCAGACTCCTTTGTCCATGGGATTTTCCAGGCAAGAAAATGGAGTGTGCTGCCATGCCCTCCTCCAATAAAACAGATAAACGTATTTTTAAAGCCAGGTGAAAATCTGAGTCATTAGAACCACCAAAGTCCATCCTAATAAATGTATCACAAAATACTTTCTTTGTTAAGAAAAGACTTTTCTTTAATTGGTATTTTGTTCTACAATGGAGAAGGCAATGGCAATCTACTCCAGTACTGTTGCCTGGAAAATCCCATGGATCAAAACCATCATAATCCCTAAATTTTGATAAAAGGAGCTTTGCATATGGCATTATTAGTAACTAGATAGAACTGGCATTGTGGGCATTATTTTAAAATGTGCTTTAAGGGTAATAAATATGCAGTGTCTTCTAAAGTGCATTTGCTGATTATTTGAAGCTCTTCTTCTTGAGGCAAGGCAAGGACCTTCGCTTACTCCTCTGTGCCTCTGGGTAAAGCGCAGTTCATCTGACACATCACACTCACCTCTGTGTTGCCTTAAGAGCCAACTGCCCACAGGTGCTGAAGCAGGTCCAGATCACCCCCTTCTTAGAGAGGGTGACGACTTCTGGTGGCCCCAGCATACCCACAGCTCCTGGGTGGTTTCTGTGGAGGACGTGCTATTGCCCAGTCCTTTGCTGGCCTTTCCTTTGCTGTCTCCTCCTGTTTCAGCCACATTTTTATTTACCTGCCAGGCTGTTCCTTCCCACATGACTGAGCTCCAAACCACCAGACACTTTATTGATCCCCAAAATAGGAAGGTTGACTTTTTTACTCCAGGAGAAATGATGAAAAGAACAGATATGGAACACAGGGTCTTAAAAAGGTCTATTATTCCCAGTACTTTTGAGATTCAAGCCCCATTAGAATTTTTCCCTCCACTGAATTAAAAAAAAAAAACAAAAACAGAACTATTACTCTTCTTTCACTCTGTTCCTTCCCCAGGAACAGGTCTTCATAAAAAGCCTTCTCCCTAGGGTGCATGGTATTATCTTGGTCTATTTGTGTCTCCCAGCATCCCCAGACTGACTGCTTCCACCTTCAGGGGACAATAGATGCTGTGAGATATTGAACCCAACCAGGCTAATGTGGGCCGGCTGCTGTACCCTGAGTCCACGATGTGATTGTTTCTCCAGGGAACTTAGGAAGGGCCAGGTGGGAGCAGGGTGGTGAGTAACTCCTCCACTCCTTTCCCACCTTCTTAACTGCAGAGATGCAGAAGTTACCAGGCGGTGGTGAGACATGGCTGAGCATCCAGCGTCACCTAGAGGACATACAGGAATGGGTTGCAGTAGCTGGCAGGGAGCAGTTACTACCTCCTGATGTTTCTCTCCCAGACTGCCCTCAAAAAACAGAGGCCACTGCAGTGCACACCAGCTAGGGTCTGTCTCTTCACTTTCTCCCTTCAAACCCACTGTCTATTCTTTATTCTGCTGCTTCAGTTGGGTTTCAGAAATGTGTCACTTTTTCACCTGGAAACCACTTTTATTTCTCATTACCTAAAGGGTAAAGGGGAAATTCTTTTAATAGCTTGACTTTCATCTGCTTCCCATTTATCACCAGGTGTTCTTTCTTGTAATGATACGGTGATAAGCAGATGAGGATGACAGGGATGAGAATGACAGTCACCTCCTCTGTCTCCCCCGAGTGTGGACCAGGAGTGCGTGCATCCATTCTCTCCAGGACTTCAGTCCCACTCAGCTAGTTTGCCCTTTTCAAAACATTTCAGCCACTCTTCAAGGCTGTGTCTTGGTGTTTCTCTGGCTCTTTACCTGAGAAATTTGTACTCATTCTTTAAGGCCCAGTTCAAAGTCATCTCCCCTCTGAAATCTTCCCTCTTCTCTCCTGTACTAGTTTTGATTGTTGCCATAACAATTTACCACAAACATAACATTTAAAACAACACCCAAATATTATCTCATAGTTGGTTTGGTCAGAAGTCTGAGTACAATAGGGCTCAGCTCATTGGATGCCATGGTTCCTTGTGGTTGCAGGACGGAGGTTGTCTTGCTGGCTGTAGGCTAGGGCCGGTGTTTGCTCCTTGAAGCTCTCCCCTTTCTTTCCAGGCCTTCTCTGTAGTTCTCTCAATCAAGGGCGAATCTACTCTTTATGCTTCCAATTCCTCTGGCTTTCAACTTCTGCCACATCCTGGCTTTCTCTTCTGCTTCAAGCTGCTTTTAAGATCTCATGTGATTAGATTGAGCACACCTGGACAATTCAGGCTATATCCTCTCTCTGTTGGAAAGTCTCTTTTGCATAATTTATTCAAATGGCTGGGGAGAAAGGGGTGACATCCTAATGACTACATCTCTCCTTCCCCAAGCATAATTGGATGGTAGGGCTTCCCTGATAGCTCGTTAGTAAAGAATCTGCCCACCATGCAGGAGACCTGTGTTCATTCCCTATGTTGGGAAGATTCCCCTGGAGAAAGGAAAGGCTACCCACTCCAGTATTCCGGCTTGGAGAACTCCATGGATTTATTTATCATTGGGGGCTTCCCTGATAGCTCAGTTTTAAAGAATCCACCTGCAATGCAGGAGACCCTAGTTCAATCCCTGAGTTGGGAGGATCTGCTGGAGAAGGGATAAGCTACTCACTCCAGTATTCTTGGGCTTCCCATGTGGCTCAGCTGGTAAAGAATCTGCCTGCAATGCAGGAGACCTTCGTTCAATCCTTGGGTCGGGAAGATCCCCTGGAGAAGAGAAAGGCTACCTGCTCCAGTATTCCGGCCTGGAGAATTCCATGGATTCTATAGTCTTTGGGGTCACAAAGAGTCTGACACGACTGAATGACTTTCACTTTCACCTAAACCATGATGGAGGTATCTCTGAGTCTTTTTTGGTGTCTCTGTGCCAGAGTCTGATGGCCACTGGATGCTGACCACCCTTTCTGCGTCTGGGTCACTTTGGGGTTTGGGGCCATCCTGCCTGTACTCCTATACAAGCCCCTACTCGTAGTGTTGGAATTCTCTCCCCTCCTCACCTCCTGAACCTCTCCCTTAAGGCCTAGCCTCAGACATGATCCATGAAAGTTTTGTGGCAGACCAACAAATAAAATGGACCAGTGGTATCATCATGAAAGGTCTGAAGCTATATTTAGCACAGAATAAAATGTTTTTTTTAAAGTTTGGCTCCAATGTGAGAAGGGACTTTAGCCTGTCTTAAATATAGCAGTTAAAAAGGATGTCTTCTGCCAGGACCAGGATTGAGTGAGGAGACCCATTAAAGTCATCAGGAGTGTCCATTCATCAGAGTACTCACTTGTATCCTCATGGTAATTTGGGAATTTTTGTTGTCATCAAAAAAGGGGACAAATTGACTTCTAAAGAAGAATAGGAGACTATAGTTTCTACCCAAGCGTATAGTTGTGGGAAAAGGTGATAATACTTAACATCTTGAAAGACATTAGTACTTTAATTTTGTCTTCACTAAGGACTTGTATCCATAATGTGAAATTTCAGTTTGAAATGGACCACCTTTTTTATCTAATTTTTCTACGAGACTTTTTAAATCAAGGAAATCGAGTTTCTCACTTGCGGTTAAGCCCACAAAATGACACTTTACACTAAAACAAAATGCTGAGTTTGCTAGATGTGCAGCTTCTCATAGTATATGTGACCTGACAGAATGACACAAGTCTGTCCTGGGTTTGCATGTGGAAACCAGGCATGCTACGCTAGCTATCTAAGCGTGTGTATTTCCTTCCAATCAGGTGGATGCTCACGGAAATATTCTGTTAACATCGCTGGAGGTTCACAATGAGATGAACGAGGTTGCAGGCGGCGTTGGTGATACCCGGAATTCAGCAAGATCCTTTGACAACTCAGGAATCCAGTACAGGAAACAGAGCATGCCTCGGGAAGGGCATGGGCGACACATGGACAGAAGCATCCCGCACAAGAAGACCCATCTACGGAGGAGGTCTTCACAGCTCAAAATTAAAATCCCTGATCTAACCGATGTGAATGCCATAGACAGATGGTCCCGGATCGTGTTTCCATTCACTTTTTCTCTTTTCAACTTAGTTTACTGGCTGTACTATGTTAACTGAGTGACTGTACTTGATTTTTCAAAGACTTCATTTAACACTGAGTGAAATATTACTCTGCCTGTCAAGTTTTTATACCTGTACACACACACACACAGACACACACACACGCAGATACACACATATATACATACGCAATTGTATATATATGTGAACTTTCTCAGCATATATATAAAATACACGTGTATATGAGGATGTATGTGTATATGTTTATACACACAGGTGTAAGTACCCATGTGTATGTCAGGCAAATACACATACATGTATACATTTTGCAGCTATGGACAATTCAATCACAGGATACATATTAAAGAAAGTCATAGTTTTTTTCTTTTTTAATTGAAAGGGACAAGCATCGTCTAAATATTATGCCTTGAGAATGAGGGCGCGAAACACAACATCATCCCAAAATGTGTCTTTTATTATCATAAGTTAGATGTTTTAGTTTAAAAATCAGGAAGAAACTTATTCTTCAAAAACTCATTCAGTGGCATTGCTAGTTTAAAATGAGTCACACTTCATACCCACTCTTTCAGTTTACTAAGCAAAGGCTTTTTGGCTTTCTTGGCGATGGGATTTGCTTTCGTGGGGCAGACTTTCTCTGTACTGGTTCTGTGGGTGCAGTGAGCCTCTGGTGTGTGCTCATCTGTTTCTTAAACATAGGCAGAGCCCACGCTGATGTCTGCATGTCCGTCTTTTGAAAGCCCATCGGGGATGGGTGGCATTTCATTGTAAGTGCTCTGCTGCACAGTGTATTTCTTTGCTCACTTGGAGTAGATTCAGCTTACCCATCTTGTGGGACACGGTGGCACATTTTGGCAGCATTGAGTTGACATTTCAATCACTGAACACGTGCTCCACATCTCTTATGGATTGCTAGGCCTGGCATCTAATGGAAAGCTTAGACGTCTCAGGTTATTTGTTACTCTAAGGTAAAACCACCTAGGATGATTTTCCCCCTTGTTTTTAAGTTATCAATCCCTCTTATAACATTGTATGTTAATATAAAATATGTTTGCATAATATGCATATATATATGTATATTTACCAAGATTTTGTTGATGCTTGCTATCATGGCAGCATGCGATGTCATATTTTTCTTTCTGTGATGTAACTACTTTCTGTTCTCTCGAATTAAGATTGAAGTGAAAACACTTCTATTCAGTTTCAGAAACCGAGAAACATCCTCATGCTTTTATTTCTGTATCTGACATGTTTCACAAGCACATCCAACTACTCCTAGTGTAACTAGGATGCTGCAGGAACACGACCCGTCCACACCACGCATCGCCCAGGGACCCATGACCGTTCTCTTGAGGCTAAGGAGAGCAACCTGCCAACAAACACAGTCACTTTTGGTTCCTTCCAGCCCACAGCCTCATCAGTATTTGGACTTTTTAAAGCTCGTAGAAACAAGACAAGGTGCACCGGTTTCATAGATGCAACCTTAACTTACTATTTAGATGAGATCTTTCTAAAGAAAAAAAAAAAAAGAGATGATATATTTTTTGTAAACAATATTTCTATCACAGGCATCCATAAACTGAAATGACTACAGTTGTGCAAACAGATGTCACAGTGAAGTTAAGCATTTGGAGAAACAAAAAAGCAAACTATTCAGGAAAGAACTGCTAAATTGATACTTTATCCCAAAATGCCACATATGCCTCACCCCCTCTGTTCTATCCAAAACCAGTGACCAGAGCCTTGCCCGGTATTCGCAGAGCTGGCCTCAGTTTCCCCACAGACAGGGGCTCCATCCCCCGGTGGGGGTTTGTGCCATAGGCCATCCCCGGGAGCTGACCACTACTTGATTTTCTTGGCGGCTGATGACCTTTAATCTGTCATGTCTGTAGCAGGTCAAACCCACCACAGAGTCTCACGCTAGAAGCAGTGACCAATTTTATACCCTTTTTTCCCTTTCATTCTTATCTTTTTCTTCAGTATCTTCTTCCAACCACTGCTCTCTGGTTTTACTTTTATCTGGAAACAAGTGTTTTCTTGTTCCTTGGCTTTTTTCTGACAATTTTTTCTTGGATAATTATGGGGGATCCTAAAAGTTAAACAGATTGGGAAAAACCTTGTAAGTGACCTTATCATTGTTAACATGTTAAAGAGAAAAAAAAAAAAAAAGGACATTGTGTAGACCTTATCCCTTTCAATACTTCAGGTATCTTTTTCTGTATCAGTGATTCAAGGAGTGAGGTCCACATGCAGAAGAGGGAACCTAAAATACGCATGAACATGGACAAAAGTGTCAGCGATTGATTTAAATGTCCAGTTTATATGTTTAGAACTGTGACATTAATTCTATCTGGGAGAAAAGTGATTCAAAACATTTTCAATGCATAGCTGAGGTACCCAACTGTCAAAGGCAGAGACTCCATGGGGCTCAGAAGAACAGCAGTCTATGTCCCAAGGTTTTCTGGATATAAATTTGCATGGTATAGTCATAATAGCTTTTGAGCTTTTTATATGCATTTGGCACCAAGATTGGGATCCACAACTTTGTAGACACTGCAATGATGTTAAACATAATAGCTATACTATAGTGTTTGTAACTACACACACACACACACAAACACACACAAATACATACATATATTCTGTAAAAAAAAAAGAAAAACTTTTTGAGATCCTTGGGTATGTGTTTGCTTTACTTCATTTTAGAAGAAAATTACTCTTCTAATAAAATTATTTTATAGCTTCTCCATTTTTAAAAGTTGTGAGAAATACTAAGAAGCAGAACTGTGTGCTGCAGGAGAGTCGAGGTTGGTTCTCTGTTCTGTTACGGTGTCCTTTCATTACTGCACTGTAGTTCCTGGAGCCAGTGAGTGCGGTGTGTGGATGAACCTGAACCCGGACCCTTGACATAATGTGAGGCAGTTGTTGCCCTCATCCAGACCTCTTGAGTAAGGAGAGAAAAGTTGCAATTGGACTCTAATGATATCTCTTTCTCACAACTGAACATAATAAAAGGTTAATTTTCTAAGTAGTCCTGTCTTTCCAAAAATGCTTCGCAGGGGCTCAAAGGTTAGAGGAGAATCTCGTTATAAGAGTTTGTTATTGCCCATATTCAAGTATACTTGAGACAACTCATAGAGCCCTCCTACATAAAATTCCTACAGAGAAGGATGGATAAGACCGAGGAATCTTTACAAGTGTTGTTCATGTCTACTGGCCCCAGGACTGTGGAGGGGTTTCATTGTCTATATCGTGACCCACTTGTTTCCCTCTAAGTGACCTTGGTGTATGTCATGATAATGTTCTGTCCCGTGTATATATGCAGTTCCTAATGCCAGCACTCAGAACTTTGGACACGTTCAGTCATTGACATCACCACTTCTCCCCGCCCAGCTATGGAATTAACTTTTTCACCAAGGAGATCATCCTCTCAGAGGTTTTAGCTGTACGTGGGAACTGGTTTTAAAGGGACAGGCCCACTGCAGCTGTAGGTGTTCATTTTCAGCATCTTGTAGAGAATCCCATTGGTGTTTTTCCCACAATGGTGTCTTCTTAAAAAACAAAAACAAAAAAACAGGATGTGTCCAACTTTGAATCTCCTGGCTTGAAATCCCATAATTCTTACTTTAGCTCCTGGTCATTTTAATGTAAACAAAACTGATCCATGAAATACTTTGTTACTTGTGGAATGGAGTCCGGATCTCATTTTATATGAGCTATGGGTCAGGGGGATTATGGGGCAAAGAACTGCCTAGGTGGATTAAATTTTCCCAGGACACAACTAGTGTGCCTTGGATTGATTATTACCTCTTCTACTGCATTGAAAGGTGCCATGTTTTCCTGAAATTCCCAACACCTGGGTAAACAGTGACCTCCCGGAGAGGGACTCATTTACCATGTCTCTCCCTAGGGTGAGCACCAGAAACAATTTTGTCCTTCTTGTCTCTCATTTCCACTTCACGAGTCAGTGAGTGTGTTCAAGGTAAGTACAGGATTATTCTAGTAGGAATAGGCAATTGCTGTCATGATCAATTCCCACGTTTACTTCATTTCATTGTAAAGATCACTTAAAATCCAATTTTGCTTAAGCACATTGATGTAATTTGGGGGGTATTATTTGACATTAAAAAAAAAAAACAGCAGAATTGGGTGATAGATACAATATGAAACTTGTTGATGAATGACTTCAAATTTATTAAAAAAGGACTAACTGACGTTCAATATGAAGGCTGATTTTTTTTTTCTTCCTTGTCTGTCTATTGTCGAAATAATGTCGTTATTTTAATTCTAGGTATTTTCAGTGGACATGCCCATTTCAGTTATGCTTAAAGTAAGAATAAGTTCAAAACTGACTATGTATGAGACCAGCTGAACCATGTGACATTTTTAAAAAATCACTTTATTTTGAATGTCAAAAGAAAACTAGACACACAGAGATCCACGTTGCTCCTGTATTCAAAAAAGTGTTTTCAGAGAAAATTATTTTTGTGTTAAAGGCCAGGAAACTAACTGCCGATAAACTCTGGCAAAGGTGGTATTGATCCCTACTCTTTAGTTTTTCAGAACTAAAGGGCAATTTCCCTTGTTTCCTCTCCAGTAGGAAAGTAATAAGCAATGTCTCTAAGTGAGTGAATGAATGAACGAGTGAATAAAGATCCTCAGACAAACCAGACAAAACATTTATTGACAAACACATTTCTAGGCCCCTGAAAGACTGCTGGTTCACGTATACACACTATAAAAGGAAAATGCACCACATCCAGTTAGGGTTTAATGGAGGCTTAGCATCCAGTGTACCTAAACAAAACATAATCTTCAATAATTCTTTACATGTTGTTTTCCTTTTTTATCCTACGGACAAGTTTTTTAACTTCCCTCATCTACTTTGGGGTCCCAACATGGCAATATTTCACACTAACTCTGTTGGGATTGGAACTTCACTAGGGTACCTTTCTCACTTCATTAGGCTGCAACACTGCTCATTTGAATGCCAACTTTAAATGACCAATAATGGCATCCACTTTGGATTGACTAAGAAAGCCTCACTGGATGTAGAATCCACTCAGAATCCATTCACTACTGGTCCCAGTGGCTACCACAGGCCATGTACACGTTTGACACCATTTCACAGTTCTTAACTACCTCCTTTGTGAAAGTCAAGGTCACTCATTCATGTCCGACTCTTTGTGACCCCACAGACTATACAGTCCATGGAATTCTCCAGGCCAGAATGCTGGAGTGCGTAGCCTTTCCTTTCTCCAGGGGATCTTCCCAACCCACAGATAGAGCCCAGGTCTCCCACATTGCAGGCAGATTCTTTATCATCTAAGTCACCAGGGAAGCCCAAGTATACTGGAGTGGGTAGCCCATCCCTTCTCCAGCGGATCTTCCTGACCGAGGAATCGAACCAGGGTCTCCTGCATTGCAGGTGAATTCTTTACCAACTGAGCTATGAGAGAAGACCCTGATAAGGAGATAAGGACCTCCTTCTTACCAGCTTCTAAAGGAGAAGGGTTGTTGGCTTTCTTTTGAATGGGAAAACTATTCTTCAGAGACGATTGACTCTTTGGAACCTGTGACCTTTAGCCCCTAATTGGTGTAAAGCCACAATGGTTTTTGATTGAGGTACTCCAGGCATTAGAGGCACTCATAATCCATGACCCTTGCCTTTTATGTGATGAGGTTCCACTTAGAATCCACAGGCAAGCAATGCAAAGGAAACCTGTAAGAAATATGCAGCAACAGAAATGGCGTCTTTTAAAGGATGTCTGCTGCGGGTGTGGGTGTATGTGTGTGCATCTTGAAACCAAATAGGAATCCAGTTAGTAGCCCTGGTAGCCAGTGATTGCAAGAAAATATCTTGTAACTTAAATCTCCATTTCTGCTTTCCCCAGGGTCCTGCTTGACTCCGCATTCTTGAGGTAAATGTACTCACACCACATTTTTCTATGTGTTTCCCATTCCCTTTTCTCATGCCTCATTTTTTGTTTGTTTGGGTTTGGGGGGATTTCTCCTTTGAAAATTAAAGAGTGATTTCTATTACCTATTGCTGTCAGAGCAAGTGAGACCTTAATGTTAGCACATCCAGTTCCTTACCTGAAATAGAAGAATCAGCTGTTCCTCTTGCATGTTGAAGCATTAGTTATACACAATCATCCACCTTGCTAAGGGGCTTGAAATGCTATATTTTAGGCAAAGTTGTTCATCCTGCCCCATCTTCTGTTAACTGTAACTATATTTGTACATCATCAAGGTAAAAAACATTTACATTCTGTCTACAATCATGAAGCTCTATTTTACTGTTTAATATATTCATAGACTGATTTTATGGAGAAGGCAATTGCAACCCACTCTAGTACTCTTGCCTGGAGAATCCCGTGGACGAAAGAGCCTGGTGGGCTACAATCCAGGGGGTCGCGAAGAGTCGGACACAGCTGTGCGATTTCACTTTCACTTTTCACTTTTATGCACTGGAGAAGGAAATGGCAACTCACTCCAGTATTTTTGCCTGGAGATTCCCAGGGACAGAGGAGCCTGGTGGGCTGCTGTCTATGGGGTCACACAGAGTCAGACATGGCTTAGCAGCAGCTGCAGCAGCAGAATGATGCTAAATGTTGAAAAGTAATGAACATCCTGCATCATTGAGCCATACTTATGTTAAGGCCAGTTCAAAGTTCAGTGTTTCAACTGAATGTATAAAAATACATATTCAGTTCAGTTCAGTCACTCAGTCGTGTCCGACTCTTTGCAACCCCATGAATTGCAGCACGCCAGGCCTCCCTGTCCATCACCAACTCCCGGAGTTCACTCAGATTCAAGTCCAATGAGTCCGTGATGCCATCCAGCCATCTCATCCTCCGCTGTCCCCTTCTCCTCCTGCCCCCAATCCCTCCCAGCATCAGAGTCTTTTCCAATGAGTCAACCCTTCGCATGAGGTGGCCAAAGTACTGGAGTTTCAGCTTCAGCATCATTCCTTTCAAAGAAATCCCAGGGCTGATCTCCTTTAGAATGGACTGGTTGGATCTCCTTGCAGTCCAAGGGACTCTTAAGAGTCTTCTCCAGCACCACAGTTCAAAAGCATC
>SJYX01001087.1:299319-330038 GCA_006410675.1 Oreotragus oreotragus | reverse complement strand
AAAGGCAAATGCTATTAGTTCATCAAATGTGTTATTCTTTTTCAAAGTTGTTGTGGCTTTGCTTTGACAGTTCCACATAAGTTTTAAAATCGATTTCCTATGTGTGTATATATATATATATATATATACATATATATGTTCATTCCTTTATTTGTATTCATATATATGAATGTGTATATTAATTCTCTCTACATATATGTTTTCATTCCCTCTATATACTCATATATATATGTATATATATATGTATATTCAGGACTTCCCTGGTGGCTCAGATGCTAAAGTGTCTGTCTACAATGCAGGAGACCCGGGTTTGATCCCTGGGTTGGGAAGATCCCCTGGAGAAGGAAATGGCAATCCACTCCAGGACTATTGCCTGGAAAATCCCATGGACAGAAGAGCCTAGTAGGCTACAGTCCATGGGGTCGCAAAGAGTCGGACACGACTGAGCGACTTCACTTCACTTCATATGTATATTCATTCTGTTAATGAATATGTATATTCATTCTGATAACTTGACTAGGGCTACAGTGAATTTATGCAGCAGTTTGTGGAGAACTGGCATCCTAACAGTGTGGGTTTCTCAACCTTAGCACATTGATACTTTAGATCACATACTTTGTTGTGGAGAACTGTCCTATGCATTGTAGACTGTTTAGCCACATACCTGAGGCCACTACTCACAAGATTCTGGTGTCAAAATCTGCCTCCTCAATTGTAGCAACTAAACATGTTTCCAGATATAGCCAGATGTCCCTCAGGATGGACAATTGGTTGAGAACCACTGCTTTGGATCTTCTTAAATTTCTCGTAGCAGTAGTTTTTGGCTTTAAATGTAGAAACTTTGCATATTTTTTTAGGTTTATCCTTATTATTCAATATTTCTTTGGTGATATTATAGATTAAAAAATTTTTTTTCAATTTCTGTCTGTGTATTGATCTTTGTCTTAGTGTGGGCTGCTCTGTTTTCTTAAATCTCACTGAGAGATTTCTTAAATCTTGCTCTATTTCCTTGGATCCCCAAAGTATTATTTTTCATGCTAATTTTTTCTGTTTTGTTTATTGTGGTATTCTTTATGCCAGTGATTTTCTTTCTAAGACTGATGGCATTTTGTAAGATGTTTTGTGAGTTAGCTTTATACAGTTTTCTTTGTATCATGTATCTTGTTCAGTTCTCTTTTACAACCAGGTTCTTTCTATAAATATTAAGACTAAATAAGAGGTCTGTGTATGTTTCTGGGGTTTTAGCAAGAATGATTTATTTTAGAGTGAGGAAGCAGATATTACCCTAGATGCTGGGCACCCAGTGACAAAATAAAAAGGGCTTTTCTTTTCTGGGCTATGTCTGCCCTCTCTGGGAGGTGCCTCTTTACTGGTAATTGCTTTCAATGTGTTTATTAAAGATGTCTGTGCTTATTTGCTATTGTTACTTAGTCACTGGTTTTATTCTGGTGATAAGATGCACAGTGCATGGGTTGGAGGGAAGAGGGGGGACTGGTGGTGACTGGAGACCTGCTGGGACTGGCTGTTCCAAGGAGAGACTCCCAGTAACCCCTAAGCTTTTTGAACATCTCTTTCTCATTTTTACTATTCTTTATATCCACTGTATGGCCCATAAAATCCAAACTATTTACTTTCTGGCCTTTACGGGAAAAAAATCGTAGACCCCTGCTTTGGTGTTTTAGATGAATCGGAAGCAAATGATTTGGAACCCAGCTTTTACATGCGATCACATTCTAATCTTTGGTCACCCCCCAAAGGCTTTTCTCCTCAAATAATTATTCTTATCTTTATCATATGGACTGAACACAATAAAACTTTCCAGTACACTACCTTAAGTTAGCAATAGATTTCTTTTCCCATCAAACCTATTTCTGGTCATAACTTTAGCCAACTACTTCATTTATGCCTTCTTTACTCATTTTCTTCAGAAATCTAATAGCAAGATCAGAATAAAAATTCAAATTTTATATTTTTAAATAAACCAACTAAAACTATTTAACATTACTGTTTTAGAAATGATATGATCTTACTAACCAAAAGGAGCATAAAAAACTGACAGACTCACCAGACTGATTATTCTTCATTCTCAAAAGAATAAACTTCTTATTAGAAGGGGAAGAAAAGTACTTCTGGAGAGTCTACTGTGTTGGATTATTTACAAGCTTTATGTNTAGATGTGTATAAGAGACAGGATATGATCTTACTAACCAAAAGGAGCATAAAAAACTGACAGACTCACCAGACTGATTATTCTTCATTCTCAAAAGAATAAACTTCTTATTAGAAGGGGAAGAAAAGTACTTCTGGAGAGTCTACTGTGTTGGATTATTTACAAGCTTTATGTACAGTACTTCAAAGAAAAGAGTATTATCTCTTCAATCATAAATGAATATGAGCTAAAGGGAGACAAGTAAATTTCAGAGACTTGAATCTTTGATAGGTGATCTCCTCTTTCTATGCCCTATCTATTTAGGACAAAATTACCATTATGTCTCAAGATTATGAATACTTTAAATAAACCTGACTATCTCAAATAGTAAGAATTGAGCCTGAAAACAGAAGTCAATGAGATGAAAATCTTCTTCAAAAGATTAACAAAACTGAAAAAAAAAAAAGCTCCTGTCACATTTATTAAGAAAATAAGAAAAGCTAGTTAAATTATTAAAATTAGAAATTAAATAGAAGACATTTCTACCAATCTTATAAAAATAGGAGACTATAAAGAAAAACTATAAACAACTGTACACCCCAAAATTAGAAAACTTAGGTGAAAAATTAGATAACTTTCAAACTCTTAGAAAGACATAAACTACTGAAACAGATTCAAGAAGAAATAGACCTTCTAAATAGACCTGTAATAAATGAGGAAATTGAATGAGTAATTTTTGAAATTACTCACAGAGAAAGTCCCACACCCAGATGACTTCACTGGTAGTTTTACGTGGGGTTGCTCCTCCCGGCTGCCGCCCCTGACCTCGGCTGCCGGGTGGTTCATCTCGGCTGCCGCCCCTGGCCTCTGACCCGTGGTACCTACTCTTGGCCGCCACCCTTCAGGCATGGGATCCTCCCAGCTTCTGCCCCTGACCTTTGTTCTAATTTTCTTGAAGAGCTCTCTAGTCTTTCCCATTCTGTTGTTTCCCTCTATTTCTTTGCATTGATCACTGAAGAAGGCTTTCTTATCTCTTCTTGCTATTCTTTGGAACTCTACATTCAGATGCTTATATCTTTCCTTTTCTTCTTTGTTTTTCACCTCTCTTCTTTTCACAGCTATTTGTAAGGCCTCCCCAGACAGCCACAATAAAATTTTCCACAATAAACTGTGGAAAATTCTTCAAGAGATGGAAATACCAGACCACCTTACCTGCCTCTTGAGAAATCTGTATGCAGGTCAGGAAGCAACAGTTAGAACTGGACATGGAACAACAGACTGGTTCCAAATAGGAAAAGGAGTATGTCAAGGCTGTATATCAGGGAAGGCAATGGCACCCCACCCCAGTACTCTTGCCTGGAAAATCCAATGGATGGAGTAGCCTGGTGGGCTGCAGTCCATGGGGTCGCTGACAGTCGGACAGACTGAGCGACTTCACTTTCACTTTTCTCTTTCATGCATTGGAGAAGGAAATGGCAACCCACTCCAGTGTTCTTGCCTGGAGAATCCCAGGGATGGGGGAGCCTGGTGGGCTGCCGTNGAATGATGCTAAAGCTGAAACTCCAGTACTTTGGCCACCTCATGAGAAGAGTTGAGTCATTGGAAAAGACTCTGATGCTGGGAGGGATTGGGGGCAGGAGGGGAAGGGGACGACTGAGGATGAGATGGCTGGATGGCATCACTGACTCGTTGGATGTGAATCTGAGTGAACTCCGGGAGTTGGTGATGGACAGGGAGACCTGGCGTGCTGTAATTCATGTGGTTGGAAAGAGTTGGACGTGACTGAGCAACTGAACTGAGCTGAAAGAAATAATAGCAAATCTTCACAAATGCTTCCAAAACATAGATGAGAAAACTTTCAAATCATTGGTCATCAGGAAAATGCAAACCCAAAATCACCACTTCATACCTAATAGTACCAATTAGTCAGTTCAATTGCTCAGTCATGTCCAACTCTGTAACCCCATGCAGCAGGTGGCCAATGTATTGGAGCTTCAGCTTCAGCATCAGTCCTTCCAATGAATATTCAGGACTGATTTCCTTTAGGATGGACTGGTTGGATATCTTTGCAGTCCAAGGGACTCTCAAGAGTCTTTTCCAACACCACAGTTCAAAAGCATCAATTCTTCAGTGCTCAGCTTTCTTTATAGCCCAACTCTCACATCCATACATGACCACTGGAAAAAACATAGCCTTGACTAAATGGACCTTTGTTGGCAAAGTAATGTCTCTGCATTTTAATATTCTATCTAGGTTGGTCATAACTTTTCTCCCAAGGAGTGTCTTTTAATTTCATGGTTCCAATCACCATCTGCAGTGATTTTGGAGCCCCCCAAAATAAAGTTTGACTGTTTCCACTGTTTCCCCATCTATTTGCCATGAAATGATGGGACCAGATGCCATGAACTTAAGGTTCTGAATGTTGAGCTTTAAGCCAACTTTTTCACTCTCCTCTTTCACTCTCATCAAGTGGGTCTTTAGTTTCTCTTTGGTATCTGCAATAAGGGGAGATGTCATCTGCATATCTTAGATTATTGATATTTCTCCTGGCAATCTTGATTCCAGTTTGTGCTTCACCCAGCCCATCATTTCTTATGATGTACTCTGCATATAAGTTAAATAAGCAGGATGTCAATATACAACCTTTACGTACTCCTTTCCCTATTTGGAACCAGTCTGTTGTTCCATGTCCAGTTTTAACTGTTGCTTCATGACCGGCAAACAGATTTCTCAAGAGGCAGGTCAGGTGGTCTGTTATTCCCTTCTCTTTCAGAATTTTCCACAGTTTGTTTTGGCCCACACAGTCAAAGGCTTTGGCATAGTCAATAAAGCAAAAATAGATGTTTTTCTGGAACTCTCTCTTTTTTTGATGGTCCAACTGATGTTGGCAATTTGACCTCCAGTTCCTCTGCCTTTTCTAAAACCAGTTTGAACATCTGGAAATTCACAGATCACGTACTGTTGAAGCCTGACCTGGAGAATTTTGAGTATTACTTTACTAGCATGTGAGATGGGAGCAATTGTGTGGTAGTTTTAGCATTATTTTGCGTTGCCTTTCTTCGGGATTGGAATGAAAACTGACCTTTTCCAGTCCTGTGGCCACTGCTGAGTTTTCCAAATTTGCTGGCATAATGAGTGTAGCACTTTAACAGCATCACTGAGGATTTGAGACAGCTCAACTGGAATTCCATCACCTCCACTAGCTTTGTTCATAGTGATGCTTCCTAAGGCCCACTTGACTTCACATTCCAGGGTGTCTGGTGTAGGTGAGTAATCATACCATTGTGATTTTCTGGGTTGTGAAGGTCTTTTTTGTATAGTTCTTTTGTGTATTCTTGCCACATCTTCTTAATATCTTCTGCTTCTGTTAGGTCCATACCATTTCTGTCTTTTATTGTGCCCATATTTGCATGAACTAATATGAATAGAATTAAAAAGTCAGATAAGAACAACTGTTGGTAAGGACATGGAGAATTTGAACCCTTCAACCTGTACAGATGAGAATGCAAAATGGTGCATCTACTTTGCTCTGACACTTCCTCAAATAATTAAACAGAGTTACAATTTGACATAATTTAACTCACAGATATACGTGCAAGAGAAATGAAAATATATCTTTACGCTGTGTGTACATGAATATTTATAGTAACCTTCTTCTTAATAGACAAAAGGTGAAATAATCCAAATGTGCACCAACAGATTAATGAATAAACAAGACATTATATATCCATACAATGGACCAATATTTGCCCATGAAAAGGAACAATGTACTAACACACAATACAACCTGGATAAACAATGAAAACACTATAGTTAAGTCAAAGAAGCCAGTCACAAAAGACAACAACTATATGTATGATTCCATTCATATGAGCTTCTAGGAAAGTGGATTATTCTTTCCTCAGGACTGGTGTGGTGTAGGGTGGGTACATAGCAGGGTAATAGCTAAAGGATGCAGAATTTTAAAATGTGAATTAATTAATTTTGGCTGCACTGGTTCTTCACTGCTATATGTGGCCTTTCTCTAGTTGCAGAGACTGATGGCTTCTCTTGTTGTGGAGCATAGGTTCTAGGTATGCAGGCTTCAGTAACTGCAACACGTGACCTCAGTAGTTGTGGTGCAGGGCTTAGTTGCTCTGTAGCACGTGAGATTTTCCTGAACCAGGAAACAAACCCATCTCCTCTGTGTCAGCAGACATATTCTTAATCACTGGACCATCAGGGAAGTTCCAGAATATTTTTTTGAGGTAATAAAAATGTTGGAAGTTTGACCATAGTGACAGTTGCACACATCTGTGAATACCATTGAACTGTACACTTTAAATGGGAGAATTACCTTCTCAGGGTCAGCCCTCTCCTTTCTCCCTCCCCATATTTCAGTCCTTTCCACCCAACCTGAGTCAGTGAATGTCACTGACTGTGGCTGTGCTCAGTTGCTCAGTGGTGTCCTACTCTGTTGTGACCCTCATGGACTGTAGCCTGCCCATCTCCTGTATACATTGGATTCCCCAGTAAAAATACTGGAGTGGGCTGCCATCTTCTCTTGTGAAGAGTGGGGCTGGTGGCCTGCCTGCTGTTCAGCGTGCCCTGGAGAGTGGTGAGGGGTACCTCCATCCCCCTACCTCCCTCCACACTCTGTACTTGAACATTCTTTTGCACTGAAGTGTTACACTTGAACAGAGGAAACCTCAGGCCTGGGAGGTTGTGAGCTTGGGGGGATGTGACCAGCTTGGACTGAGATTGAACAGGTAGGCACCCAGTTTGGACTGGACCCCTAGCCTCTCTCTTGCTTTAATATGTTGACCTGCTCCACCCTTCCTGACCTAAAGTTGGGGTGGGTGTGGAGTGCTAGCCAGTGATGAGGAAGATGCCGTGGCTGCTGCTAAGTCGCTTCAGTCAGTCATGTCCGACTCTGTGTGACCCCATAGATGGCAGCCCACCAGGCTCCTCCGTCCCTGAGATTCTCCAGGCAAGAATACTGGAGTGGGTTGCCATTTCCTTCTCCAACGCATGCATGCATGCTAAGTCTCTTCAGTTGTGTCCGACTCTGTGCAACACCATGGACAGCAACCCACCAGGCTCCTCTGTCCACAGGATTCTCTAGGCAAGAATACTGGAGTGGGTTGCCCTTTCCTTCTCCATGGAAGATGGGACTCTTCCAGCTTGCTCTTCCCACTCTGTCGTCTTCATGGAAACCTGAATCCCATTTGTTCAAGCAACTGCGACTCCTGGTTGCCATGGAATTAGCAGCCAATAGACACCTCCCAAATCCAGGGCTAAGGCTGGACATGGCTCCTCGCAGTTACCATGGGAACTTAGTCCACAGACTCTTGGCCCTCCCCTGCCCCTTCCTCCCGTGAGGGGGTGTGGTTTGGGAAGTCACGGGGAGGGGCCAGGGCGGGATCCTGCTTCTCAGCTCAGCTCTCCCTGGGGAGTCAGATTGCATCACAAGGCACCCAGTTTGGACTGGACCCCTAGCCTCTCTCTTGCTTTAATATGTTGACCTGCTCCACCCTTCCTGACCTAAAGTTGGGGTGGGTGTGGAGTGCTAGCCAGTGATGAGGAAGATGCCGTGGCTGCTGCTAAGTCGCTTCAGTCAGTCATGTCCGACTCTGTGTGACCCCATAGATGGCAGCCCACCAGGCTCCTCCGTCCCTGAGATTCTCCAGGCAAGAATACTGGAGTGGGTTGCCATTTCCTTCTCCAACGCATGCATGCATGCTAAGTCTCTTCAGTTGTGTCCGACTCTGTGCAGCACCATGGACAGCAACCCACCAGGCTCCTCTGTCCACAGGATTCTCTAGGCAAGAATACTGGAGTGGGTTGCCCTTTCCTTCTCCATGGAAGATGGGACTCTTCCAGCTTGCTCTTCCCACTCTGTCGTCTTCATGGAAACCTGAATCCCATTTGTTCAAGCAACTGCGACTCCTGGTTGCCATGGAATTAGCAGCCAATAGACACCTCCCAAATCCAGGGCTAAGGCTGGACATGGCTCCTCGCAGTTACCATGGGAACTTAGTCCACAGACTCTTGGCCCTCCCCTGCCCCTTCCTCCCGTGAGGGGGTGTGGTTTGGGAAGTCACGGGGAGGGGCCAGGGCGGGATCCTGCTTCTCAGCTCAGCTCTCCCTGGGGAGTCAGATTGCATCACAGAGGGGAGGAAGAATGTATCCATATACCTCAGGTAATAGGGAGTTGGAGCTGGTGATGGGAGTGACTAGGGACCAAAGACCAGAGGGGAGGGGCCTCTGAGGATCTCCAAAGGCTTGAAGATGCTGCTGCATGTGGGGCTGGGTGGGGCGGTGGCAGCCCCTGGGTTTCCAGTCTGTACAATATGGTTTGCTATAAAACACAAAATATTCCAGTCAGAAAAAAAATTTTTTTTGTGTGTGAGAATATATGGTATGTTAAATATATCTCAATAAAACTACTGAAAATAGAGTTTGGTTGATGGCCAAAAGAAAAAAAAAATAACAGTGGTTTGAGTGAGATATGCTTAATTTTTATCACATTAAAAAGATTTGGAAGTAGACAGCTAAAATATCACAGTCCAAATTCTCAAGGAGTCGGGGTCTTTCCAAGGTTGTCTCATCCTCAACTGGGGGCTAGATGCTAGCTCCACTATCTGAGGTTTAAATAACAGGAAGGAGGACAGATGAGGCATAAGTTCAGGCCCCTCTCCTTTTAATGATTCATCTCAGACGCGTATGTACCACTGGTATACCGAACTGCAAATCCACGTGCCTGGCACACAGTGAGGCTCGGCGCTACTAAGCATTAGAGTTTTTTGGGGAAAAATACAATTTAAAAAATTTTTTTAAAAATTGAGCTTGGAACAGAGAAGAGTTTATTACAGATTCATACAAGGAGATGGGTGGCTCATACCCTAAGAACCCCAAAGTCATTGAAGGCTTTTACCAAGTCCTTTTAAAAAAGCAAAAGGTGAGAGATAGGTGGTGTTAGTTGTTGCAGAGTTCTTGGTGTCAGATCCTTTGTTCTTGAGGTCAGGTCATGGTTACGTAAGGATGTTCCCGTAAATCTCTACCAGATGAATGTTATTCTCTGTCCTGGTAAGAAGGGCAAGGTCCCAAGTCACAGCTTTCACCCTGCAAGGTCCCAGTCCTGGCTAAGAGGAGGCAGATCCCAGCTGGCATCTCCTTCGGGGCCAGATTCCCACATCCTGTCCAACCAACTGTCATCCCTGAGAAAGCCAGACACCCAACCCACCTGGCCCTCATTCTCCTCAGGCCACCCAAAGGGGGAGACCAGGTCTCACAGACTGTAACCCAGACAGACAGCCACTGCTATGAGGTCACAGAGACAGGCATGGGAGAGAGGTTCACCACTGCCTCAAGGCCTAGGGCAGGACTAGTGGAGGGCCTTTGTGCGAGCGCTGAAGCCCTGTAGTACGTAGTGCCCAGTCTGTTCCTTGGGCCCTCCCGCTCAATCGCTTGCCTAAGGCTAAGTAAGCCAGAGAACCTCCAGGAGAAGGCCTGAACCCGCCTCTTACTGCACTCTCCACCTGATGACCACCACAACACCGACCCTTGACTGAATCACTTCCCCAGGCCCCTCAGTGACACTTACCAGTGAGCAGGACCCACTGTGGCACTGACCAATAGCTGAGCAGGGCAACTAGTGGTCACTCACTGGCAGTTGGTTGCTTGTGGAAAGGGCCCACTGAAGCACCAACCAATGGCTGAGCAAGACTGTTGCCTAGTAACAGGGTGCACAGTAAGGAGGCACAGCAATGGCTACCTGTTAAGGGCTGTGCTTATTCTGGGCTATTACACTACCACTGGCTGTGGTCCAGTCACGTGGCCCTCCCTCCAGGAAGGTGAGCATGGGGAAGAAGAACTGTTGTACGGGGACATGACAACCTCAGTCACGTTAACAAAGTTTGACTCAGGGTGGCCATAAAAAATGTAATATTCTACCTTGAAATGACTTTGAGGCATGAGGTGGGGAGGGCAGGAAGGATGAGAATATTTAATTAAAAAATACAAAAATAGCAAAGTTCTATAGCAGAGATTCTGAGTGGCATTTAGTCTGTATAATTGAATATCAAAAATAAAGGTATTATAAGCTATGAAGAACCAAATTTAAGATTCAAGAAAGCTAATATCAAGGCAGCTATGACGTAATAGGAAGATAGATGAGGTTTGGTCTCTCCACAAAAGAGACAGCACTATTGTCTCAAAAGAAAAAAAAAATCAAGAAAAGAAAGATAATTCAGATCAATTAGAAGTTCAGGAAACATACATTCCTTTTAATATCCTATATCTGCTATCATGAAATAGAAATATATACTAAGAAAAACATTTCTTGAGTGAGGACATTTGGAAATAAAATCTTTTTATTTTATTATAAAATCTTGAGAACCAGAACAAACCAAGAGTTTTCATAGTTAAAAAAGCAATTTGATCCACAATCCTGATTTTAGTCTTATTTCGAATACTGACACCATCAATGGTGTGGGGGAAAATTTAGTGGCCAGAGATATATATACATATTTTTTTACCTTGAATTCATAGTTCATATTGTGGGATTGATACTGATATCACTTCTGTCAGCTGATGTAAACAACCCATAAGGAATCACTTAATAACCAGAAGAGGTGTTGGTATTTAATTTATATCATCTTTAGTTTCCCTGGTGGCTCAGAGGTTAAAGCATCTGCCTCCAATGTGGGAGACCCGGGTTCAAGCCCTGGGTCAGGAAGATCCCCTGGAGAAGAAAATGGCAATCCACTCCAGTATTCTTGCCTGGAGAATCCTGTGGACAGAGAAGCCTAGTAGGTTACAGTCCACAGGGTCGCAAAGAGTCAGACACGACTGAGCGACTTCACCTTCACCTTCACCTTAGTTACAAACTAAACTAAGTAAAGCAATAGATTTGTATCCTTACACTTATTAATGTAAAAATAAGTATCATGATGAAAATAAACATTGCAAGTGATGGCTGACAATAATGAAATCCTTAGAAATAGAAGAAAGTAATCTGTGGACCTTATTTGAAAGTGTGTGGGAAAAGTATAAATAATGCATGGATATAAAAGGAAAGAACCAAATTTCTCTAACTTTTCTCTTACTCTAGAAAAATGTTACTAGAATTATATGTAAGAACCTTTGATGAATCCAAAAAGACATAGACTCAAAATCACTTTCTAGGAAACACTTCAACCTTGGAGAACTCGTAGCCTTCCCAAGCTCAAGCTGTGTCTTGTACAGAACAGTAATAATCCTCATCTCACAATGAGAGATTACATTAAAGCACTTGCAATCTAATAGGTACTAACTTTCCCTACCTCACTCTCCCTCTATACTCCTTTGTGGAGATGTAGCAAGATCACAGTAGAATGAATGTAAGGCACAAACACAATATGCTAGGTCACAGACATATGTTTTTCCCTTAATTGGTTCCCAAATTGGTATTTGCTCTATAATTTGGTTGAGAATAGCAGTTGATAGAAGATGCCTTAATTAAGGGGTCTTTTGGCTGATGTTGGTCCTGGGGTCAGCCCCAAATAACGCGGGATATTTTTCCTCTCACAGCTTTGTGCCCCAGGCATGGGTGTATCTATGCTTCCTAATAGACTCCAGGAAGCCTGGGAGTGAGCAGATTGGTTAGAAGTAGAGGAGCCAGATTTCCTTCCTCGCCTGCCCTTTGACTGGCTGAGCTTCTCAGGGGCCTTGCCAGCCTTTCTTTATATGGCAGAACGATGGCTACAGGACTAATAAGCACTTTCAGATGAGTGTCTAATAACTTCTCTACCATCAGCTCTCATTTATCACAGCCAGATCACTTGACTTTCAAATTATTTCCAAAAGCCTCCCTTTTGAATATTTATTGACATATAAACAACTCTTCTTAATTAAGTACTTTATTGGAATGAACAAGATCTTTGTTTACTCTAGTCCAGTAGAAGTGTGAAGAGTCAAAAACAACACCATTCCCTCTCTGCAAAAGATGTTGAGACAAACTTTGCCAAGGAAGCTTTGTTGTGCTTCAGATGGGTTCTTCATTCACCCAGCTGGCAATGAGTAGCATATAGGACCACTGGGTGTGCTCCTGGATTCTAGGCACATGAAAAAATACCTTTGCTGACCTTAGGAACCCAGAATCTCCTAGAGGAGATAGACATGCAAACAGTAACAGACCTAATTGATATCTATAGGACATTTCACCCCAAAACAATGAATTTCACCTTTTTCTCAAGTGCCCACGGAATCTTCTCCAGGATAGATCATATCCTGAGCCATAAATCTAACCTCGATAAATTAAAAAAAAATCGAAATCATTCCAAGCATCTTTTCTGACCATAATGCATTAAGATTAGATCTCAATTACAGGAGAAAAACTGTTAAAAATTCCAACATATGGAGGCTGAACAACATGCTTCTGAATAACCAACAAATCACAGAAGAAATCAAAAAAGAAATCAAAATATGCATAGAAATGAATGAAAATGAAAACACAACAACCCAAAACCTGTGGGACACTACAAAAGCAGTGCTAAGAGGAAAGTTCATAGCAATACAGGCATACCTCAGGAAACAAGAAAAAAGTCAAATAAATAACCTAACTCTACACCTAAAGCAACTAGAAAAGGAAGAAATGGAGAGCCCCAGAGTTAGTAGAAGGAAAGAAATCTTAAAAATTAGGGCAGAAATAAATGCAAAAGAAACAAAACAGACCATAGCAAAAATCAACAAAGCCAAAAGCTGGTTTTTGGAAAAGATAAATAAAATTGACAAACCATTAGCCAGACTCATCAAGAAACAAAGGGAGAAAAATCAAATCAATAAAATCAGAAATGAAAATGGAGAGATCACAACAGACAACACAGAAATACAAAGAATCATAAGAGACTACTATCAGCAATTATATGCCAATAAATTGGACAACGTGGAAGAAATGGACAAATTCTTAGAAAAATACAACTTTCCAAAACTGAACCAGGAAGAAATAGAAAATCTTAACAGACCCATCACAAGCACGGAAATTGAAACTGTAATCAGAAATCTTCCAGCAAACAAAAGCCCAGGTCCAGACGGCTTCACAGCTGAATTCTACCAAAAATTTCGAGAAGAGCTAACACCTATCCTACTCAAACTCTTCCAGAAAATTGCAGAGGAAGGTAAACTTCCAAACTCATTCTATGAGGCCACCATCACCCTAATACCAAAACCTGACAAAGATGCCACAAAAAAAGAAAACTACAGGCCAATATCACTGATGAACATAGATGCAAAAATCCTCAACAAAATTCTAGCAATCAGAATCCAACAACACATTAAAAAGATCATACACCATGACCAAGTAGGCTTTATCCCAGGAATGCAAGGATTCTTCAATATTCGCAAATCAATCAATGTAATTCACCACATTAACAAATTGAAAAATAAATGCCATATGATTATCTCAATAGATGCAGAGAAGGCCTTTGATAAAATTCAACATCCATTTATGATAAAAACTCTCCAGAAAGCAGGAATAGAAGGAACATACCTCAACATAATAAAAGCTATATATGACAAACCCACAGCAAACATTATCCTCAATGGTGAAAAATTGAAAGCATTTCCCCTAAAGTCAGGAACAAGACAAGGATGTCCACTTTCACCGCTACTATTCAACATAGTTCTGGAAGTTTTGGCCACAGCAATCAGAGCAGAAAAAGAAATAAAAGGAATCCAAATTGGAAAAGAAGAAGTAAAACTCTCACTGTTTGCAGATGACATGATCCTCTACATAGAAAACCCTAAAGACTCCACCAGAAAATTACTAGAGCTAATCAATGAATATAGTAAAGTTGCAGGATATAAAATCAACACACAGAAATCCCTTGCATTCCTATACACTAATAATGAGAAAGTAGAAAACGAAATTAAGGAAACAATTCCATTCACCATTGCAACGAAAAGAATAAAATACTTAGGAATATATCTACCTAAAGAAACTAAAGACTTATATATAGAAAACTATAAAACACTGATGAAAGAAATCAAAGAGGACACTAATAGATGGAGAAATATACCATGTTCATGGATTGGAAGAATCAATATAGTGAAAATGAATATATTACCCAAAGCAATCTACAGATTCAATGCAATCCCTATCAAGCTACCAGCGGTATTTTTCACAGAACTAGAACAAATAATTTCAAGATTTGTATGGAAATACAAAAAACCTCGAATAGCCAAAGCAATTTTGAGAAAGAAGAATGGAACTGGAGGAATCAACTTACCTGACTTCAGGCTCTACTACAAAGCCACAGTCATCAAGACAGTGTGGTACTGGCACAAAGACAGAAATATAGATCAATGGAACAAAATAGAAAGCCCAGAGATAAATCCACACACATATGGACACCTTATCTTTGACAAAGGAGGCAAGAATATACAATGGAGTAAAGACAATCTCTTTAACAAGTGGTGCTGGGAAAACTGGTCAACCACTTGTAAAAGAATGAAACTAGATCACTTTCTAACACCACACACAAAAATAAACTCAAAATGGATTAAAGATCTAAATGTAAGACCAGAAACTATAAAACTCCTAGAGGAGAACATAGGCAAAACACTCTCCGACATAAATCACAGCAGGATCCTCAATGATCCGCCTCCCAGAATACTGGAAATAAAAGCAAATATAAACAAATGGGATCTAATTAAAATTAAAAGCTTCTGCACAACAAAGGAAACTATAAGCAAGGTGAAAAGACAACCCTCTGAATGGGAGAAAATAATAGCAAATGAAGCAACTGACAAACAACTAATCTCAAAAATATACAAGCAACTTATACAGCTCAATTCCAGAAAAATAAACGACCCAATCAAAAAATGGGCCAAAGAACTAAATAGACATTTCTCCAAAGAAGACATACGGATGGCTAACAAACACATGAAAAGATGCTCAACGTCACTCATTATCAGAGAAATGCAAATCAAGACCACAATGAGATACCACTTCACACCAGTCAGAATGGCTGCGATCCAAAAGTCTGCAAGCAATAAATGCTGGAGAGGGTGTGGAGAAAAGGGAACCCTTTTACACTGTTGGTGGGAATGCAAACTAGTACAGCCACTATGGAGAACAGTGTGGAGATTCCTTAAGAAATTGCAAATAGAACTGCCTTATGACCCAGCAATCCCACTGCTGGGCATACACACCGAGGAAACCAGAATAGAAAGAGACACATGTACCCCAATGTTCATTGCAGCACTGTTTATAATAGCCAGGACATGGAAACAACCTAGATGTCCATCAGCGGATGAATGGATAAGAAAGCTGTGGTATATATACACAATGGAGTATTACTCAGCCATTAAAAAGAATACATTTGAATCAGTTCTAATAAGATGGATGAAACTGGAACCAATTATACAGAGTGAAGTAAGCCAGAAAGAAAAACACCAATACAGTATACTAACACATATATATGGAATTTAGAAAGATGGTAATGAGGACCCTGTATGCAAGACAGCAAAAGAGATACAGATGTGTAGAGCGGACTTATGGACTCTGAGGGAGAAGGAGAGGGAGAGGGAGAGGGAGGGATGATTTGGGAGAATAGCATTGAAATATGTATACTATCATGTAAGAAATGAATCACCAGTCTATGTTCAATGCAGGATGCAGGATGCTTGGGGCTGGTGTATGGGGATGATCCGGAGGGATGATGTGGGGTGGGAGGTGGGAGGGGGGTTCATGTTTGGGAGTTCGTGTACACCCGTGGCAGATTCATGTCAATGTATGCCAAAACCAATAGAGTACTGTAAAGTAAAATAAAGTAAAAAAAAAAAATAATAAAAATAAAACACTGAAAAAAAAAAAAAGAAAAGTTATCAAGATTCAGAAACCAAAGATGTAGATGTAAAGACCTATTCATCTGTCTTGTAATATTGAGGGAGAGGAGGGCAGAGTAGTGGTGGGGTGGTTCAAGAACAGCATGACAAATAGTACATTTTTTTTTTCCTTGTGTTATTGGGTGGGCTGCATTTTAGAATGATTGCTTTGAAAAGTATAATTAATAAATTCCCCTCTATTCTAACCTAAAAAAAAAAAAAAAGAAATGTATCTCATAGAAGGCTCAGTGGAGAAGAGGAGGAGAATCTGTATCAGCCTCAATAGAATCAGTGATGGGACAGAGGAGATGGTGCATGAGCTGGGCCTTGAGGCAAGGTTTGAGTGGTTGCAAGACTGGGGAAATGCCTTGTGCTGTGGCAATGTAGTGTGACAGAGGAAAGATCACTCCTTTGTCTGTAATGTAAGCTTTCTGAATGGCGATGTAGTGTTTTTACTGCAGAGGACAGGTTACAGAAGCTCTCTATGGTGGTTTCACTCTTGAATGTAACATGTGAATCTTTAGAATATCTCCAGTACTTTGGCCACCTCATGCGAAGAGTTGACTCATTGGAAAAGACTCTGATGCTGGGAGGGAAACAATATTGTAAAGTAATTAGCCTCCAATTAAAATAAATAAATTTAAATTGAAAAATAAAAAAAAAAAAAAAGAAATGTATCTCATAGAAGGCTCAGTGGAGAAGAGGAGGAGAATCTGTATCAGCCTCAATAGAATCAGTGATGGGACAGAGGAGATGGTGCATGAGCTGGGCCTTGAGGCAAGGTTTGAGTGGTTGCAAGACTGGGGAAATGCCTTGTGCTGTGGCAATGTAGTGTGACAGAGGAAAGATCACTCCTTTGTCTGTAATGTAAGCTTTCTGAATGGCGATGTAGTGTTTTTACTGCAGAGGACAGGTTACAGAAGCTCTCTATGGTGGTTTCACTCTTGAATGTAACATGTGAATCTTTAGAATATCTCCAGTACTTTGGCCACCTCATGCGAAGAGTTGACTCATTGGAAAAGACTCTGATGCTGGGAGGGATTGGGGGCAGGAGGAGAAGGGGACGACCGAGGATGAGATGGCTGGATGGCATCATGAACTCGACGGACCTGAGTCTGAGTGAACTCCGGGATTTGGTGATGGACAGGGAGGCCTGGCGTGCTGCGATTCATGGGGTTGCAAAGAGTCGGACACGACTGAGCGACTGAACTGAACTGAACTTGCTTTCATACTTTGACATTAAATAAATCAAAATAATTTAATTATTTATATGTTTTTTATTTTAAATATTTTAAGCTGCTAATAGGTTGCCTGCATTCACTGTTGTACCTTATTGGCCTCCATTTGAACTGTTATGTGGTGCAATTCTTATTTCAGTAGTGAAGCATATATGTTTTTACTGTGGTTGTCATCTGAGCAACCATGAAAATGGATTACATTTTTACATACATTGTCTCATTAAATAATATATACTAATGGTTAATTTTAGTTATGATTATTTAAAAATCTCTGTAGTCCCTCTATCAGCAAAAGAAAAATATTAAAAATTTAGCTATTTTTCTAGAATCAGACTCACATACATAGAGAATAGACTTGTGATTGCCAAGGAGGAAAGGAGGTTGAGGAGGGAAGAATTGGGAATTTGGGATTAGCAAAGGCAAACTATTATACATAGGATGCATAAACAGCAAGGCTCAACTTATAGAATGGGAAGGTATATTCAGTATCTTGTGACAAACCATAATGGAAAGGAATGTGAAATGAATATCTATCTATAACTGAATAACTTTGCTGTACAACAGAAATTAACAGAACATTGTAAGTCAATTATGCTTAAATAATTTTTTTTTTTAATTTGTGGTTTTTCGTTATGTGAACTTCAGTTTTTTGAAAAACGATTTCCTTCTGTTGAACCAATAACTCTATTTAGGTTTTGCATGATTTAAAAATATGTCATTAATAAAAAGTTTCCTTAATATTCATCATACTGTATACCTTATGTGTTCCATGTTTTCAGTGATTAATGAATGAAATTTTTATCTAGAAGATGTTTTTATGAAAATGATTAAAGAATCAATGTATATAAAGAGTAAACCAATTCAGAGGCATAGAAACATTGCATCTCAATACAATATTGGGAGTCTAGTGATAATAGAATTTAAAAGTCATCTTTCCTGAAAAGTTTCCTTAATATTCATCATACTGTATACCTTATGTGTTCCATGTTTTCAGTGATTAATGAATGAAATTTTTATCTAGAAGATGTTTTTATGAAAATGATTAAAGAATCAATGTATATAAAGAGTAAACCAATTCAGAGGCATAGAAACATTGCATCTCAATACAATATTGGGAGTCTAGTGATAATAGAATTTAAAAGTCATCTTTCCTGCAAAACCAATACAATATTATAAAGTAAAAAAATTAATAAATAAACAAGAACATAGTGAAAAAATAAATAAATAAAGGTCATCTTTCCCCACACCTACCCAGGGCAAGTCACTTTTTAAAAAGCTGATTTGAATAAGAGTAGAAAAAACCACCTCCCTGGGAGAAGAGGGATTCCCTGATAGCTCAGTTGGTTGGTAAAGAATCTGTGTGCAATGCAGGAGACCCTGGTTCGATTCCTGGGTCTGGAAGATCCCCTAGAGAAGGGATAGGCTACCCATGTCAGTATTCTTGGGCTTCCCTTGTGGCTCAGCTGGTAAACAATCTGCCTGCAATGAGGGAGACCTGGGCTCTATCCCTGGGTTGGGAAGATCCCTTGGAGAAGGGAAAGGCTACCCACTCCAATATTCTGGCCTGGAGAATTCCACAGACTGTATAGTCCATGAGGTCACAAAGAGTTGGACAAAACTGAGCAACTTTCACTTTCACTTTTCTGGGAGAAGAGATGGCAAGGTGGATGTGCTGTAGGNCCTGGGTTGGGAAGATCCCTTGGAGAAGGGAAAGGCTACCCACTCCAATATTCTGGCCTGGAGAATTCCACAGACTGTATAGTCCATGAGGTCACAAAGAGTTGGACAAAACTGAGCAACTTTCACTTTCACTTTTCTGGGAGAAGAGATGGCAAGGTGGATGTGCTGTAGGGAATCTGTGACTCAGATGACACCCTCAGTGAGTGGCATGTGGGTGTTTCACTGTACTCATTCTCTCCTCCTTCTGATCACTCTTCCAGGCCTGGCCATGTGGAGGGGAAGGGGTCAACTGTGCACACCAACAAGGCCTGGACACCCGAACAGTTTTGCATCCTCAAGGGCTTCTGGTTGACTGATATCAGATTCCTCTCACTGCTATTTGCAAATGGAGAATGAGTAAACTACTTAACTTCTTCCTCAGGACAAATATTAACATTGGATCTTCAATGACAAAAATGAAAATGTTTAAACCAGAAAACAAAGTTCAAAGGCACAATCTCTGATTTTGCTAACAATGAATAGCTTGCAGCAGAATTTTCTCCTGGATTAAAAATTTTTAAATGTTATTGTTTGTAATTATAGTGTGAACCTAAATTCTATTTTATCTTGCACATAACTAGTGTGGATGATTTTTCTTAAAAAGAAATTCATTTTATCAGCTCTAATTTAACAGAAAACTATATTAACTTCTGTTCCCCAGTGAACATTATGGATTAGGAATACAACTTTTTAAACAATGGTGCAGCTCTGTTGAAAATCACCAACTTTATCTTACAGTTGCCTGAATATCAGAATTCGTTGACATGAATTGAAAGAAAGGTCACAGTGTACACTGCTCATGGAAGTAGCCTATATATCCATTGACAGATGAATATGTACAGAAATTGTGGTATATATATATACAATGGAACATTACTCAGCTATAAAAAAGGAACATAATTGAGTCAGTACTATGAGGTGGATGAACCTAGAGCCTACTATACAGAGTGAAGTAAATCAGAAAGAGAACAACAAATATATATTAATGCATGCATGTGGAATCTAGAAAGATGGTGCTGATTAACCTATTTGCAGGGCAGCAATTGAGACACAGATATACAGAACAGACTTGTGGACACAGCGGGAAAAGGAGAGGGTGGAATGAATTGACAGAATAGCATGGAAACAGACATTACCATATGTAAAACAGATGGCAAGTGGGAACTTGTGTGGCACAGGGAGCTCAACCCAGTGCTCTGTGACAACCTAGAGGGGAAAGACGGGAGGGAAGTTCCAGAGGGCGGGGATGTATGTATACCATAGGTATGATTCGTGTTGATGTATGCAGAAAGCAGCACAATATTGTAAAGCAATTATCCTCCAATTAAAAATAGAAATAAAGCAAACTAAATTGGTGCAGCCACTGTTAACAACAGTATGGAAGTTTCTGAAAAAACTAGCAATATAATAGAACTAGCATATAACCCCGGGGAAGGCAATGGCACCCCACCCCAGTACTCTTGCCTGGAAAATCCAATGGACGGAGTAGCCTGGTGGGCTGCAGTCCATGGGGTCGCTAACAGTCGGACAGACTGAGCAACTTCACTTTCACTTTTCTCTTCCATGCATTGGAGAAGGAAATGGCAACCCACTCCAGTATTCTTGCCTGGAGAATCCCAGGGATGGGGGAGCCTGGTGGGCTGCTGTTTATGGGGTCACACAGAGTGGGACATGACTGAAGTGATTTAGCAGCAGCAGCAGCAGCAGCAGCATATAACCCAGCAATTCCTCACTTGAATACAAATAAAAAATCCCAAAACAGTAACGTGAAAAGATACATGCATCCTAATGTTCATAACAGCACTGTTTACAAAAGTCAAGATATGGAAGCAACCTAAATATCTGTCAGTAGAAGGATGCATAAAGGAGTTGTTGTATGCATGCATAGTGGGGTACTTTGTTTCAAGATATGGAAGCAACCTAAATATCTGTCAGTGGAAGGATGCATAAAGGAGCTGTTGTATGCATGCACAGTGGGGTACTTTGTTTCTTCACTCAGTCATATACGACTCTTTGCAAACTCATGTCCATCGAGTTGGTGATGCCACCCAACTATCTTGTCCTCTGTCATCCCCTTCTCCTCCTGCCTTAAGTCTTTCCCATAATCAGGGTCTCTTCTAATGACTCAGCTCTTCACAGCAGGCCAAAGTAGTGGTGTTTCAGCATCAGCCCTTTCAATGAATATTTAAGATTGATTTCCTTTAGGATTGACTGGTTTAATTTTCTTACAGTCCAAGGGACTCTCAAGAATCTTCTCCAATTACACTGTTCAAAAGCATCAATTCTTCAATGCTCAGCCTTCTTTATGGTCCAACTCTCACACCCATATATGACTAGTGAAAAAACCATAGCTTTCACTTTATGGGCAAAGTGATATCTCTGCTTTTTAACATGCTGTCTAGATTGGTCATAGCTTTTCTTCCATGGAGCAAGCGTCTTTTAACTTCATGGCTGCAGTCACCATCTTCAGTGGTTTTGGAGCCCAAGAAAATAAAGTCTGCCACTGTTTCCATTGTTTCCCATCTATTTGCCATGAAGTGATGGGACTGGATGCCATGATCTGAGTTTTCTGAATGTTGAATTTTAAGCCAGTTTTTTCACTCTCCTCTTTCACCTTCATCAAGAAGCTCTTTAGTTCCTCATCACTTTCTGCCATAAGGGTGGTGTCATCTGCATATCTGAGGTTATTGGTATTTCTCCCTAAAATCTTGATTCCAGCTTGTGCTTCATCCAGCCTAGCATTTCATATGATATACTCTGCATATGAGTTAAATACAATGGGATGGTACTCAGCTNTTAGTTCCTCATCACTTTCTGCCATAAGGGTGGTGTCATCTGCATATCTGAGGTTATTGGTATTTCTCCCTAAAATCTTGATTCCAGCTTGTGCTTCATCCAGCCTAGCATTTCATATGATATACTCTGCATATGAGTTAAATACAATGGGATGGTACTCAGCTATAAAAAGAATGGAATTCTGCCATTTGCAGCAACATGGAGGGACATGTAGGGTAGCATGTTAACTGAAATAAGTCAGAGAAGGACAGGTACTGTGTGACATCGCTTATGTGTGGAATCTGAAAAAACAGAACAAACTAGTGAATGCTACAAAAAAGGAGCAGACTCACAGAGAGAACATACTCAGGGTTACCAGTAGGGAGAGGGAAGGGAAAGGGCAATACGGGGGTCAGAGATTAAGAGGTATAAAATACTATGTATAAAATAAGCTACAAGAATATTGTACAAGATGGGGAATATATATTTTATAGTTGAGTCTAAATGGAGTATACACTTAAAATTGTGAATCACAATATTGTACACCTGTAACTTACACAATATTGTACATCAACTATATTTCAATAAAAAAGTTAGTAAATAAAAGGACCACAAAGCAAAATGGAACAAAAATGTGTTATGAGTAACATATCCATATGATATTCCTTAAAAGATTTTCTTGATCTTGTCTAAGGCTGGTTGTCCCTACAAGCAGAGCCAGAGTCAGGGGTTCAGGTTTAGCTGATTCATGGGAATGTTTTCAGGTGAAGAGGAGTTCCAAAGCAGACTGGCTTCTATTCCAGCCTAGCAGGAATGGTATGAAGGACCCCACCAGAGAAGGGGCTAGCTTTTGCACCTCCGTCAGTCAATGGCCCAGGTCTGGTGGGACGTGGCTCCTCTTTGGAATAGGGTGGTTCCCCAGAGAAGAGATGACTGTGAGAGGCAGTGGCCCCAAGTGTGCAAACACACCTGCCTCCAGCGATGGCTGAGGTGCCACCTGGGGGAGGAAAGTGGATTCTCATGAGCTGGTCTCCAGCTGGCCCTGTGGCCTCTCTAAGTTGTGCTGTTGACATCTTGGGAAGCAGAGCCCTCCTGGCATGATTTTTCTGTAGAAGCTCTACCTAAAGGGCTGCCATTTGGCAGGCACACCATGCACAGTGCCAGAAGTTTCCGATGGGAACATTAAGCCTTCCAGCTTTCAGTGTGACACAGGTGAGAATAAATTAACACTGCTGAGTTAAAGAACAACACAGATAAGGAGAATTGTTCAACAACCAAAGGGGACTCTCTGGGTTCCCAGGGTCACAGAAAACTTCTTTGTTTGCTGAGCAAAGGTTTCCCGTCCCCTGTGCTGTATTGCTGTTGTAGAGTGGCTCAGTTGTGTCTGACACCATGGACTTCAGCACGTCAAGCTTTCCTGTCCTTCACCATCTCCTGGAGCTTGCCCAAACTCTTGTTCATTGAGTCAGTGATGCCATCCAGCCACCTCATCCTCTGTCGTCTCCGTCTCCTCCCACTTTCAATCTTTCCCATCATCAGGGTCTTTTCTATACACCCTAAATAAAGTGCAATCATCCAAGTGGGGGCTGGTGGGCTACAGTCCATGAAGTCGCAGGAGTCAGCTATGACTTAATGACTATACCACCACCACGTCCACGTGGGGAAGAGGCAGAGGCCTGCTGCCTAAGACCACAAGGTCTGGAAAACTGGGAGGGGCAAAGGAGCTCGCGTCAGCACTGACCCGGGCAGTCTCTCTCCTTTCCCGGTAACACCCAGTGTGGAAAGAGTCAAAAAGCAAATGCTATCAGACACAGTCCCTCCGGGATCTTTTCCAGCCACTTTCTGCCTCCCATTACTTTATAAGCCACAGTGGATCCAAAATAAGTTTCGAGGAACAGCTTCCTGTGACCGCTGCTTTATTCTCATATTCCAATATGGCAGAGAAGCACTTCTGGGCCTCAGATGCAATGCCCCATTCAGTTGCAAAGAGGTGAAGAACAATGAAAATCATCATGAGATTCTTTTTTAAGCTGGGTGCTGTGCCTGGTACCCACATCCTTAAAATAGGTATAGGACAGCAGCATTTTTAGCTCCACTGATGGATGAGGGAAAATCCTATAGCTTTTTCACTAAAGTGACCTATATCCAACAGCTGAGAGAATGCTGGTCTAAATTGAATCCGTGAGTTAATGAATTTATTTGTTCAGATGTAGTTAGAAAGCAGAGAATAGGTGGACAGAGGCCAGTCTAAATAGGAAAGGGAAATGCCCTTCTTTGTAAGTCTTGATGTGTCACTAAGACTGGTAGGAAGGATTCTGTCATCTGCTGTGGAACGTCTGAATGAGTACCCCTACATTATGGTTAAGGGAGTAATCTTGCCTCAAGGCAGTAAGGGTTTGGGGAAAATATATTGTGGGGAGAGAGCAAATTAGTCAGGATGGTGTGTTCAGACTCTCTCACCCCGTGTTTTGTAAGTAATGGTTATGTCACAGCTGAGCTCACCTGTAGCACGGCACATGCATGTCAGGAGGTACTCACTTGGCCACAGGTTTATGTGTATATGGATATGTTAGCTCCACCCATAAAGTGGTGGGTATTGCTGCTGTGTCATGGCTACGTCCATTGGGTGAGTCAGGAGAGGAGAAAATACAGTGTCCACTGTTGGGGCTGCTGCATCAGCCAGGAGAGAGACTGTGTTGTGTTAGGTTAAGCTATGGTTGTTGCCAGAAGAGAATAAATGTGTCTGCAGTTCCTACGGCTCCTTGAGTCTCCCTCCAGCCTCTTACCTGGCACCTTGCCTACCCTGGGTTCAATGAACAGAGCGAACAGTGTGAACAGCGGGACGATTAGTGCAGTGGGTAGGATCAGCAACACAACTGGTGTAGTCGGCAGGGTACCTGGCAGTGAGGGGAGCCTGAGGCTCCAGTGGATGGAGGAAGCCAGTGGCCACCACACAGCATGTGGTAGCATGTGGTACTGTGTGGCTGCGGTCCTCGTGATGTGGGCTCCAGAGGAAGACTGGGAGGTGGGGGAAGGTTCACCAGATAGCATGGAAGGGCATTGCGGGCAGTGAGTTCCTGTTTGCCAAACAAGGTGGCACAGACTGCGGCTGGCACTGTGGGGTGGATCTTCCTGACTGCCCTGGAGGCGAATTTGGATGGTGCCCTTTGTGATGCCAGGCCAGTGCACAATGTGCAAAGACACTTGGAAGAACCAGAGCAACGAATACTGGCATTAGAGCAAGGACCCCATGGCTTTGAAGAACCCAGCATCTCTGACAGCGAGGCGGTAAGTGACGGTGATGATGAGCGGTATGAGACTGCAGGTCCCCACTTGGCAGCGAGGCTAGTTGTACAGCAGAAAGACAAGCATGAGCAGCCTGGGACCCAGGGGCGCATCCTCAAGGGGCCCCCAGTGTGACTGAGTTCACGATATATCGACCATATCCTCAGGTGGAGTTGGTCGACTCGTGTTTTGGCAAAAGCAAGGGGAAACTTGGCAGCTTGGCTTTTGTGACTGGCACAGTGGTGGGGGTTTACAGGTCTTTATTGAAAGAAGAAAAAGAGGGCATGTGAGACACCGTTTTGAAAGTATGAAGACCCCGAAGGGGGCCCACACTGGCAGGGGTCCCACCTGGGTTACATGGATGCAAATGTAGGCTGACTTGTGCGAAAGTATACTATAAAGGCTGTGTCTTATGATGTAGGTTTAGACAGCGTACTGTAAAGGCTGTGTCTTCAGATTTAGAAGTATAGTCATGTGGGTGGACTATGAACACTGCAAAATATCCCTTCCTTGAAGGGGTGGTCCTGGCACCTGTGGGGGCTTTTGTGGGTCCTTAATAAAACTCTGCCGGAGTGGAGTTGCCCCTGTGGAGGCTTTCCTGCAATCTCACAAGGACAGACAGTGGACTGGACTTGGCCTTGGAAGATAAAGGCACTCCACATGCAGCAGGGGTTCTTCTAGCCCCGTGAGAGCAAGGGCTGCAACATGCTTTCCAGGTGATACCTAGCATTGGTTTCTGCTCTGTACTGGGGATGTAACTGCTTGTGGCTATAGCTATTGCTGTTACAAGATGCAAATCCAAGGGTCAGTGTCACTCTCCGAGGAAATATCACAGAAGATGGACTGCATAGAAGGTGAGGCGAGAGACCCTGAAGGGGTGGAGTGTGGGGAGAGCAAGTTAGCCAAGATGCAGGGCTCAGCTGTCTCACCCCACATTTTGTAAATAATGACTATGTAACAGCCGAGGTCACTTATAGCACTGCGCAAACATGTCACGAGGTACTTACCGGGTCATGGGTTTTGTGCGTTTCAAACGCGTGCGCTCCACTCGTAAAGCAGCGGGAATGACTGCTGTGTCGTGGCTGTGGCTGTCGGGTCAGCCGTGAGAGGAGGGAATACAGCGTGTCTACTGTTGCAGCTGCTGCATCAGCCAGGAGAGAATACTGTTGTAGCTGTTGTACCAGCCAGGAGAGAGGTTGTGTTCTGTTAGGTTATGCTATGGCTGTTGCCAGAAGAGAATAAACATCTCTGCAGTTCCTACAGTTCCTGGAGTCTCCTTCAAGCCTCTTAGCTTACACTTTGCCCATTCTGGGTTCAACGGCTAGTGCAAACAGTATGAAAGTGAAAGTGAAAGTCTCTCAGTCATGTCCAACTCTTTGCGACCCCCTAGATTATACAGCCCATGGAATTCTCCAGGCCGGAATACTGGAGTGGGTAGCCTTTCCCTTCTTGAAGGGATCTTCCCAACCCAGGGATCGAACCCAGGTCTCCCTCATTGCAGGAGGATTCTTTACCAGCTGAGCTACCAGGGAAATCCAAGAATCCTGGAGTGGATAGCCTACCTCTTCTCCAGGGGATCTTCCCNCTTCTTGAAGGGATCTTCCCAACCCAGGGATCGAACCCAGGTCTCCCTCATTGCAGGAGGATTCTTTACCAGCTGAGCTACCAGGGAAATCCAAGAATCCTGGAGTGGATAGCCTACCTCTTCTCCAGGGGATCTTCCCAACCCAGAAATTGAACCAGGGTCTCCTACATTGCAGGTGAATTCTTTACCAACTGAGCTATCAGGCAAACAGTGTGAACAGCAAGATAACTGATGCTGTGGGCAGCATCAGCAATCCATACATACATATATATATAAAGAATAAAGATATATATACACACACACTCGTGTGTCCACCAGTTCCCCTGAGTCTGGAGGAGTGACACTGGCCTGCCCAGCTTCCCAGGAACTTACTGCATCTGCTGAGCATCTGTGTCACAGCCAAGCAACTTTGAACTTCAGAAATCTCCATTTTATAAAAGGCGCAAAGAAACCTACTTCATCTTATTAGCCTGCCCAGGCTATAAATACACCCTCTGCCTTTCAAGATTGCCACAAGACCCATAGAAACCCTGTGGCTACCTGCCTCCACTAGGCACTATCTGGTGCCTGTTAGACTTGCAAATTTCAGGGCCAACCCTGCCAGCCTCTGCACAGGACTCTGGGGAAAGTGTAACAGGCCCTCGGATGGTCCCCTGAGAAGCTTCACTCTAGCTCAATGTTCCTTTCTTTCTGATTTAAGTTCTCTGCTGCTATGTAGGTGACCCAGTGCTTTCAGGCCCAGGAGGTGCTGAGGGAAAGCGGGCCCTGTGCTTCCGCTGGCTGTTGTTTGAATTTGCAGGTGTGCAGGGCAGACTGCACCATGCCATCCATATACATGAGGATCGTGAGTACAGGCAGGCTTGGGAATCCACAGGAGTGGAGGTGGGGGGCTATCCTGGGACTAGTCCTCCACAGACTTCGAGGAACACCTGTATCTGCAGATGGGAGGCACCATCCAGCTGACCCACATACACTGGATTACAAATCTTTTTCTTGACTATGTAGTCCTTAAGATAATTTTATTATATATCTGTGATCTCATAGATATACAAACTCTCTTTTTCTTTTAATTTCACACAATTATAACATTATAACAATTATAACATTCGAAAAATGTAGTTTTAATTAGTATGTTGATTGCTTGATCTGAAAAGCCTGTCGCCTAAATACCATGAAAGGTCACATAGGACAAATCTTCAATTTTCATCTTTCAATATTCTAATTTTATTGAATTAGAGATGATTTTATTTTATTGCTTAAAAGGTGATTTTGTTTAGCTCTCCACCCTAAATTTTAAAAATTTATTCTTTAAGATAATTACAGAAATTCAAATCTTATAAAAGGAAGGAAAAAATAAGATTATGCAAGTTTTCCTCAAAGCGACTTTCTTTCCTGTTTTCTTTCCTAGTAGCAAACATTTATAATAAAAGCTCAGTGTATAAGAAGTTTGTAACATATCAATTTAAGAAACAGCTCTTCATTTGATGCAAGTTATTAGGAAGACAAATTTAGAGTTTCATTTAGAAAGTGATTTTAGCATAACTATCATTCTATCTATAACTTTTTCTGTTTTATAGTTCACACAGTTTAGATTTCTAAAGAGGTTAGACCCATCATGTCCAGTTAGGTGAACTTTTCACAATCTAACTTAAAATGTTATCCACACTTCCTGAACTTCCAGTCAAGAAGTTTGGCAAAAGAATTAAAATGGGGCTTCCCAGGTGGCCCAATGGTAAGGAATATGCATGCCAATGCAGGAGAGGAGATGCAGGAGATGTGGGTTCAATCCCGGAGTCAGGCAGGCCCCCTGGAGTAAGAAATGGTAATCCACACAAGTATTCTTGCCTGGAAAACCCAATGGACAGAGGATCCTGGAAGGAAATAGTCCATGGGTCACAAAGAGTTGGACACTAGCTGAACGACTGAGCACGCACATGCACACAGGTTTTCTTGGACTGAAGAATCTAAGCTACTCCATTTTGTTAACAGAAAAACTCCATTTTGTAAGGTTCCGGGAAAAGAGCCTTTGGAAATCCAAGAGTCTTTGGAAATCCCCTGACCTCACCCCACGGCCCACGAGCCAATCAGACCCCAGACCAAAATCTCCTGACTTAACGCTCAGGAACTTGTGGTCTACCTAGACAATAGGGACCAATCAAGAACCAACACACAACCCTTCGAAAGAAAGTGACCAATCAGACGTTCTCCTGCCTAGAAATCCTTTTTTTCCCATGTATACTCCCTATATAAGCAATGTAATCCAAAACCCGGGGCTCCTCCCTATAGCCGCTGCATTGGTACCGGTGGGAGCCCCAGCTCGAGCTTGGTAATAAAAACTCTCTTGCTTTTGCAAGATATCGGATATTGGCTCCCTGGTGGTCATTGGGAGATTTTGCGACTTGGGCATAACAGGACAAATACAATGTGAGCTATACTCAGGCTGAGTTCACTAAACATTTCCTCATAGGATATAGATATATCACGCTGGAAAAAAATAATAGCTAATGGGGAAATTAATGTGAAAATTGATATTCCACTTAAGTTCTTACTAGTGTGCATGTATGCTCAGTCTCTTCAGTTGTGTCTGACTCTCTGAAACCCTAGTGGACTGTGGTCCACCAGGCGCCTCTGTCCATGGGATTCTCCAGGCAAGAATACGGCAGTGGGCTGCCATGCCTTCCTCCAGGGGATCGTCCTGACCCAGGGATTGAACTCCAGTCTCCTTTGTCTCCTACATTACAGGTGGTTTCCTTACTCACTGAACCAGCTGGGAAGACCCAAGTTCATACTAGAACAATTTCCAATTGTTTTGTGTAAAGTGAATCTGGTTGTACTATTAATTACAAAATATTACATCTCTTTGAATCCCAAGGGCTTTGTCATCTTCTAACCTTTTCTTTTCCTTGCTTACAGCTTTCAGTACTTCAGTAGTAATTGATCTCACTTTCTGCTCCATCTTGAATTAAAAAGTAAATTGGTAAGCCTCTCTGATTGGATCTTATCTCCTTAATACAACAACACTCAAGTAACTGAAAAGAAACTTGATTTTAGTCAAATTAAAGTGAAGAGATATCCCACGCCCAAGGTAAGAGAAACCCAAGTAAGATGGTAGGTGTTGCAAGAGGGCATCGGAGGGCAGACACACTGAAACCATACTCACAGAAAACTAGTCAGTCTAATCACACTAGGACCACAGCCTTGTCTAACTCAGTGAAACTAAGCCATGCCCGCGGGGCAACCCAAGACGGGCGGGTCATGGTTGACAGGTCTGACAGAATGTGGTCCACTGGAGAAGGGAATGGCAAACCATTTCAGTATTCTTGCCTTGAGAACCCCATGAACAGTATGAAAAAGCAAAATGATAGGATACTGAAAGAGGAACTCCCCAGGTCATTAAGTGCCCAATATGCTACTGGAGATCAGTGGAGAAATAACTCCAGAAAGAATGAAGGGATGGAGCCAAAGCAAAAACAATACCCAGTTGTTGATGTGACTGGTGATAGAAGCAAGGTCCGATGCTGTAAAGAACACTATTGCATAGGAACCTGGAATGTCAGGTCCATGAATCAAGCCAAATTGTAAGTGGTCAAACAGGAGATGGCAAGAGTGAACATCAACATTCTAGGAATCAACAAACTAAAATGGACTGGAATGGGCGAATTTAACTCAGATGACCATTATATCTACTACTGTGGGCAGGAATCTCTCAGAAGAAATGGAGTAGCCATCATGGTCAACAAAAGAGTCTGAAATGCAATACTTGGATGCAATCTCAAAAATGACAGAATGATCTCTGTTTGTCTCTAAGGCAAACCATTCAATATCACGGTAATCCAAGTCTATGTCCCAACCAGTAACGCTGAAGAAGCTGAAGTTGAATGGTTCTATGAAGACCTACAAGACCTTTTAGAACTAACACCCAAAAAAGATGCCCTTTTCATTATAGGGAACTGGAATGCTAAAGTAGGAAGTCAAGAAACACCTGGAGTATGGAATGCAGAATGAAGCAGGGCAAAGACTAATAGAGTGTTGCCAAGAAAATGCACTGGTCATAGCAAACACCCTCTTCCAACAACACAAGAGAAGACTCTACACATGGACATCGCCAGATGGTCAACAC
>SJYX01001087.1:262645-296086 GCA_006410675.1 Oreotragus oreotragus | reverse complement strand
GAATTCCATCACCTCCACTAGCTTTGTTCATAGTGATGCTTTCTAAGGCCCACTTCACTTCACATTCCAAGATGTCTGGCTCTAGATTAGTCATCACGTCATCATAATTATCTGGGTCATGAAGATCTTTTTTGTATAGTTCTTCCGTGTATTCTTGCCACCTCTTCTTAATATCTTCTGCTTCTGTTAGGTCCAGACCATTTCTGTCCTTATCGAGCCCATCTTTGCATGAAATGTTCCCTTGGTATCTCTAATTTTCTTGAAGAGATCTCTAGTCTTTCCCATTCTGTTGTTTTCCTCTATTTCTTTGCATTGATAGCTGAAGAAGGCTTTGTTATCTCTTCTTGCTATCCTTTGGAACTCTGCATTCAGATGCTTATATCTTTCCTTTTCTCCTTTGCTTTTCGCTTCTCTAGTCTTTCCCATTCTATTGTTTTCCTCTATCTTTCCATTGTTCACTTAAGAAGGTTCTTATCTCTCCTTGCTATTCTCTGGAACTCTGCATTCAGTTGGTTATTTCTTTCCCTTTCTTCTTTGTCTTTTGCTTCTGTTCTTTTCTGGCTATTTGTAAGGTCTCCACAGACAACCACTTTCTTGCATTTCTTTTTCTTGGGGGTGTTTTTGGTCACCACCTCCTGTACAATGTTATGAACCTCTGTCCATGGTTCTTCGGCACTGTGTCTCCTAGATCTAATCCCTTGATTAGATCCCTTGATTCATCACCTCCACTGTATAATCATAAGGTACCAGGGTCCAGCTTCCGCAGGGTCTAGGGGAACCCTCAGGAGAAATGGAGAGAAGAGAACCCTCAGGAGAAGCAAAGAGAATGATTTAGAGAGAGATAAAGAACGAATGTTGTAGATAAGAAAATAGAGGAGAGAAAGAAAGAAAAAAAGAAAGACAGGGGGTGACCAAGCTACAGTGAGTGAGGCCTCTAACTTTATTTTCAAAAGGGACTTTTATACCTTGACTTGTACATAGAGGGAAATGAAAGATGCAAAGTCATAGAGTCAGCCCAAACATTACATCTTTTTTGTCTTTATCAAAACCAGGATTTTTTTCTGCCTACCTTTCCCATAGACAATGTTGTGTACATTATCTTCTGGCCTTGGAGGCCTGTGAACATTTTATGACACTCTTTTGATAAAGGCTGCTCAACCAGAAAACATATTTTCCCTTGAAAAAAAATTGTTTTTAATATTTTTAATCTATGTCCGCCTCAGAAAATGCTAAACAGAGTTACATTTCTCACAGAGCAAAGGTGCAGTGAGTTACAAGAAAGAACCAATTAGCTCAAAAGTCTGATGTGGTTAATTTCAAGGCTACACTTGTTTTTCTTAAGTTTCAACTATGTTAACTAATGCACTTCCAGGTGCACAGTGGATGAGATATGGGAACTTAGCAGCAAGCATTGGCTCAACAGTGAAATCCTACACCAGCATTACTCTAATAGTTTTTAACTCTTTGAAAGGCTCTATATTTTTAGGCTTCCCATGCCTCTCACAGTTGGGAGGCTGTGAAAGTTTCAACTATGTTAACTAATGCACTTCCAGGTGCACAGTGGATGAGATATGGGAACTTAGCAGCAAGCATTGGCTCAACAGTGAAATCCTACACCAGCATTACTCTAATAGTTTTTAACTCTTTGAAAGGCTCTATATTTTTAGGCTTCCCATGCCTCTCACAGTTGGGAGGCTGTGAACAATCATATGTGTAGCTGCAAGAGGCTGGATAAACCTGCCAAGCAAGCTAGAATGCTAACAGAGGGGGTTTGATTGGAAATATTCCTCTCATATCCAGGAGACTTATTAGCTAGAGCCCTAAGTTGATTTTTCCAGATAAAGGTGGTCAGGAATAGCCCCCTGTTAATGTCAGGAGAGCTGGTGAAAGGCACAAAAGAGTAAGAGAGACAGATTCTGGTTTTGGGGTAGATGCTCGAGTAGGGGGGCCCCTCGAGGCCTGATCTCACTTTTGCCCATCACGCCTCTTCCTCATGACCTTTACCATGGGCGGGATCTCCCGTGGTGGCTCCCGGCAATAATGGATTTGATTTAAGTCATACCTGAATGACTTAGTGGTTTTCCCTACTTTCTTTGATTTAAGTCTGAATTTTGCAATAAGGAACTGATGATTTGTGCCACAGTCGGCTCCAGGTCTTATCTTTGCTGACTGTATACAGCTTCTCCATTTTTGGCTGCAAAGAATCTGATCAATCTGATTTTGGTATTGACCATCTGGTGATATCCATGTGTAGAGTCATCTCTTCTGTTGTTGGAAGAGGATGTTTGCTATTCCCAGTGTGTTCTCTTGGCAAAATTCTGATAGCCTGTGCCCTTCATTCTGTACTCCTAGGCCAAATTTGCTTGTTACTCCAGGTATTTCTTGACTTCCTACTTTTGCATTCCAGCCCCCTATGGTAAAAAGGACATCTTTTTTGGTGTTAGTTCTATAAGGTCTTGTAGGTCTTCATAGAACTGTTGAGATCCTTCAGCATTAGTGGTTGGGGCATAGACTTGGATTACTGTGACGCTGATAATCTAATAACCTACTGAGATTAATAGTTATATGTTGACAACATGTTCTCAGAATTTGTGGCTTTTCACTTTTTTCAGTGTCTTTTTATAAACAAGAACTCTTCTTTTTAAAATAGTCAAATGTGTTATTCTTATAGAGACTTTTTCTATTTGCATATTAGGAGTTCTTCTTGCTCCAAGATCAGAAAGATGCTTTCTTTTAGTTTCTTTGGAAATTTCAAAGTTTTGCATTTGATATTCATGGTCTTTTTAGAAGGTTTCCATGTGTTCTCATTGTTCCTTCTTATCTGACCATTTTGTGCTATATCCTCTAAGCATGTGTCATACAGGAACCTAATCACTGTAATTTGAGGAATGGCACACCCAAGGTGTATTCACAAGTGTCAGATAAGAAGTCGTCTTTGATATTATGGAACAGATTCAGTCTGTTTCTTCTTCATCCTCAATACTTAGTACCAAGCCAGTCTAGATTCTGCTGCCTGCATGCAAGCTTGCATTGCAGCCACATGGACAGAGAGCAGACCAGCAAGCCCAGCCCCTCTAGAGCCCACTTCTCTTAGTGCTACTGAACATGCATTTCAAAAGCAGGAGGCAGGACAAGACGACACGCTCTGTGTGAGCCCTGACCTCAACTTGTGATTGTGTGACCCACCATGACACATGATGCATGACATATGGCCCAGTCACTCTCAGGTTCTAACCAAACAAATCAATTCCTCCTCCTGTGTAGCAATGTTCTATACAGGGTAGAAAGAAGGGCTGGGGTTGTTTCCTCCACTGATTTCCCGTTATAGGAGAAGCTTGGTTAGAAATTGCATGTTATTTATAGAAGAGGCATGATGACTAAGGGACCACAGCTCCCTCTCCCTTGACATCCTACTCTTCTGGGTAGCAATTAAGGGATAAAAGGGTCAGCCTTGTCCAAGTTACCTCACTTCACAAAAGTTCTGATTTTTCATCTATAAAATAAGCATGCTAATAGTGTTTTCTCCTTGGAAGAAAAGCTATAACCAACCTAGACAGCATATTAAAAAGCAGAGACATTATTTTGCCAACAAATGTCAAGGCTATGGTTTTTCCAGTAGTCATGTATGGATGTGAGAGCTGGACTATAAAGAAAGCTGAGTGCCAAAGAATTGATGCTTTTGAACTGTGGTGTTGGAGAAGACTCTTGAGAGTCCCTTGGACTGCAAGGAATTCCAACCAATCCATTCTGAAGGAGATCAGCCCTGGGATTTCTTTGGAAGGAATGATGCTAAAGCTGAAACTCCAGTACTTTGGCCACCTCATGCGAAAGTTGACTCATTGGAAAAGACTCTGATGCTGGGAGGGATTGGGGGCAGAAGGAGAAGGGGAAGACAGAGGATGAGATGGTTGGATGCATCACGGACTCGATGGACGTGAGTCTGAGTGAACTCCGAGAGATGGTGATGAACAGGGAGGCCTGGCGTGCTTCGACTCATGGGGTCGCAAAGAGTCGGACACAACTGAGTGACTGAACTGAACTGATATATAAGTCTTTTGTTTCTTTAGGTAGATTTATTCCCAAGTATTTTATTATTTTTGTTGCAATGGTGAATGAGATTGTTTCCTTAATTTCTCTTTCAATTTTTTCATTGTTAGTGTATAGAAATGCAATGTGTTTGTGTGTATTAATTTTATATCCTGAAACTTTACTATATTTATTGATTAGTTCTGGTAATTTTATGGTGGTGTTATTAGGGTTTTCTGTGTAGAGGATAATGTCATCTGAAAGCAGTGAGAGTTTTCATTCTTCTTTTCTAATCTGAATTCCTTTTATTTCTTTTTCTTTGATTGCTATGGCTGCGACTTCCAAAATTATGTTGAATAGTAGTGGTGAGAGTGGGCACCCTTGTCTTATTCTTGATTTAAAGAAAATGTTTTCAATTTTTTGCCATTGAGGATAATGTTTTCTGTGGGTTTGTCATATATGGCTTTTATTATCTTGAGGTACCTTCCTTCTATGCCTGCTTTCTGGAGTGTTTTTTATCATAAATGGGTGCTGAATCTTGTCAAAGGTTTTCTCTGCATCTATTGGGATAATCATATGGCTTTTATCTTTCAATTTGTTAATATGGTGTATCACATTGATTGGTCTGAGCATATTGAAGAATTCCTGCATCCCTGGAATAAAGTCCACTTGATCATGATGTATGATCTTTTTTAGTATATTGTTGGATTCCGTTTGGTAGAATTTTGTTGAGGATTTTAAAGTCTATGTTCATCAGTGATACCGGCCTGTAGTTTGTGTGTGTGTGTGTGGCATCTTTGTCTGGTTTTGGTATTAGGGTCATGGTGGTCTCATAGAATGAATTTGGGAGTTTACCCTCCTCTGCAATTTCCTGGAAGAGTTTGAGTAGGATAGGTGTTAGCTCTTTTCTAAATTTTTAGTAGAATTCACTTGTGAAGTCATCTGGTAATGGGCTTTTGTTTGTTGAAAGATTTTTGAATTCAGTTTCAATTTCTGTGCTTGTGATTGAACTTGTCAGATTTTCTATTTCTTTCTGATTCAGTTTCGTAAGGTTATACTTTTCTAAGAATTTGTCTGTTTTGTCTAAGTTGTCCATTTTATTGGCCTATAGTTGCTCATAGGGCACTCTCTTATGATCGTTTGTATTTCTGTGCTGTCTGTTGTAATTTCTCCATTTTCACTTCAAATTTTATTGATTTGATTCTTCCCCTGTTTTTTCCTGATGAGTCTGGCTAATGGCTTGTCTATTTTGTTTATCTTCTCGAAGAACCAGTTTTTAGTTTTGTTGATCTTTGCTATAGTCTCCTTCCTTTCTTTTTCATTTATTTCTGCTTTGATTTTTATGATTTCTTGCCTTCTATTAACTTTCATTTTTTTTTCTGCTTTTTTCTAGTTACTTTAGGTGTAAAGTTAGGTTTATCTGATGTTTCTCTTGTTTCTTGAGGTAGGATTGTATTGCTATAAATCTCTCTCTTCTCTTAGCACTGCTTTTACTGAATTCATAGGTATTGTGTTGTCGTGTTTTATTATCATTTGCTTCTATGCATTTTTTACTTCTTCTGTGATCTGCTGGTTATTCAGAAGTGTGTTGTTTAGCTTCCATATGTTTCTTGTTTTTTATAGTTTTTCCCCCCCTGTAGTTGATATGTAATCTTACCACATTGTGATCAGAAAAGATGAGATGTGTATAAGAGACAGAGACACAGCAGTGCCCAAACGGATGCGGTTCCTCTCAGGGTCTGCGGTTTCAGTGGCTTTGCTGTTTGTACAAACAAAACCAGACTGGAAAGTAGAAAACTATGCCTGTGTTTGGGTGAAGTCAGGGCATTTCTGGGCATGCCTAGGTCCCCAGTTCAGCATTTCTAAAGGTAACTGGTTCTTGGGGACACTCGTCCCAAGAGCAAAGGGGGCGCTGTGTCCAATACGCGCAGAAAACGCTGGATAAGCTGGGACCCCAGAGAGGTTCATGACCTACACGTATAAATTAGATGCTGGTCAGTCCTGTGGGTCGGCTCTGTCTGGGGTTTCTATGTTTGACCTTTTCCTGCAACATCTGTTAACATCTGGCCAAACAGGTTCTGCCAGGTTCACTTTCAGAAATACTCAGTTCAGTTCAGTCGCTCAGTCGTGTCCTACTCTTTGCGACCCCATGAACGGCAGCACGCCAGACCCCCCTGTAGTTGATATGTAATCTTACCACATTGTGATCAGAAAAGATGCTTGAAATTATTTCAGTTAAAAAAAAATTTACCCTAGCTCAGTCAGTTATCAGTTCATTCTCTCAGTTGTGTACAACTCTTTGAGACCCCATGGACTGCAGCATGCCAGGCTTCCCTGTCCATCACCAACTCCTGGAGCTTGTTCAGACTCATGTCCATTGAATCAGTGATTCCATCCAACCATCTCATCCTCTGTTTTCCCCTTTTCCTCCTGCCTTCAATCTTTCCCAACATCAGGGTCTTTTCCAAAGAATCATTTCTTTGCATCGGGTGGCCAAAGTATTGGAGCTTCAGCTTCAGCATCAGTCCTTCCAGTGAATATTCAGGGTTGATTTCCTTTAGGATTGACCAGTTTGACCTCCTTGCAGTCCAAGGGACTCTCAAGAGTCTTCTCCAACATCACAGTTCAAAAGCATCAATTCTTTGGCATGAAGCTTTCTTTATGGTTCAACTCTCACATCCATACATGACTACTGGGAAAACCATAGCATTGACTATATGGACCAAGGCTAGATGTGGCATAATATGTAATGCATTCTGGAGAAGGTTCCTTGTGCACTTGAGGAAAAGGTGAAATCGATTGTTTTGTGGTGAAATGCCCTGTAGATGTCAGTTAGGTCTAACTAGTCCATTGTATCATTTAAAGCTTGAGCTTCTTTGCTAATTTTCTGTTTACTTATTCTATCCACAGGTGTGAGTGAGGTATTAAATTCCCCCACTATTATTGTGTTACTGTTAATTTCCCCTTTTGTGCTTGTTAGCATTTGCCTTAAGTATTGAGATGCTCTATGTTCAGTTCAGTTCAGTTCAGTCACTCAGTCGAGTCCGACTCTTTGCGACCCCATGAATTGCAGCACGCCAGGCCTCCCTGTCCATCACTATCTCTCAGAGTTCACTCAGATTCATGTCCATGAGTCCGTGATGCCATCCAGCCATCTCATCCTCGGTCGTCCCCTTCTCCTCCTGCCCTCAATCCCTCCCAGCATCAAAGTCTTTTCCAATGAGTCAACTCTTTGCATGAGGTGGCCAAAGTACTGGAGTTTCAGCTTTAGCATCATTCCTTCCAAAGAAATCCTAGGGCTGATCTCCTTCAGAATGAACTGGTTGGATCTCCTTGCATATATATTTGTAATTGCTATATCTGCTTCTTGTATTGATCCCTTGATCATTATATAGTGGCCTTCTTTGTCTCTTATCATGGTCTTTATTTCAAAGTTTATTTTGTCCGATATGAGTATTGTTCCTCCTGTTTTCTTTTGGTCTTCATTTGCATGAAATATTTTGTTCCCAGCCCCTCACTTTTAGCTTGTATATGTCCATAGGTTTGAGGTGGGTCTCTTTTAGACAGCATATATAGGGGTTTTGTTTTTGTATCCGTTCAGTCAGTCTTCGTCTTTTGGTTGCAGCATTTAACCCTTTTAAGTTTAAGGTAATTATTAATAAGTATGAACATGTTACCATTTACTTTGTTCTTTTGGGTTCAGTTTTGCAAAGTTTTTCTGTGTTTCCTGTCTATAGGAAATCCTTTTGCATTTGTTGAAGGGCAGTTTGGGGGTGCTGAATTCTCTCAGCTTTTGTCTGTAAAGCTTTTGATTTCTCTTTCATATCTGAAAGAGATCCTTGCTGGCTAGAGTAATCTTGGTTGTAGGTTTTTCTCTTTCATCACTCTTTGTGTGTCCTCCCATTCCCTTCTGGCCTGAAGAGTTTCTACTGAATGATCAGCTGTTATCCTTATGGGGATCCCCTTGTTTGTTATTTGTTGCTTTTCCCTTGCTGCTTTTAAAGTTTGCTCTTCTTATTTAGTTTTTGTTAGCTTGATTAATATGTGCCCGGGGGTGTTTCACCTTAGATTTACCCTGTTCGGGACGCTGGGTTTCTTGGACTTGGGTGGCTGTTTCCTTCCCCATTTTAGGGATGTCTTCGACTATTATCTTTTCAAGTATATTCTCATGCCCTTTCTTTTTGTCTTCTTCTTCTGGGACACCTATGATTCGATGTTGGAGCATTTAATGTTGTCCTGGAGTTCTCTGAGGTTGTCTTCATTTGTTTTTATTTTTATTTTCCTCTCTGCTTCATTTGCTTCCGCCATTCTGTCTTCCACTTCACTTATCCCCTTTTCTGTCTCAGTTATTCTAATGTTGATTTCCTCCAGAATGTTTTAAATCTCAGTTATTGCATTATTCGTTATTGATTGACTCTTTTTTATTTCTTGTAGGTCTTTGTTGAACATTTCTTGCATCTTCTCAGCCCTTGTCTCTAGTATATTTATCTGTAACTCCATTTTGTTTTCAAGGTTTTGGATCATCTTTACTGTCATAATTCTGAATTCTTTTTCAGGTAGATTCCCTATTTCCTCTTCTTTTGTTTAGTTTGCTGGATTTTTATCATGTTTCTTCACCTGCTGGATATTTCTCTGTCTTTTACTTTTGTTTAGCTTGTTGCAAGGTTGTGGTTCCTCTTAATTGTGGTGTCTGCCCCACATGGGTGGGGTTGGACCAGTTGCTTTTCAAGGTTTACTGGTTGGGGGAACTTGTGTCTGTGTTCTGGAGGTTGGAGCTGGATCTCTTCTCTCTGGAGTGCAATGAAGTGTCTAGTAGTGAGTTTTGGGGTGTCTATGGGTTTGGTATGGCTTTGGGCAGCCCGTCTTTTAATGTTCAGGGTTGTGTTTCTGTTTTGCTGGCAATTAGCATGGTATGTCTTGCACTAGAACTTGATGGCTCTTGGGTGGAGCTTGGTTTCATTGTAGGTAAGAAGACTTTTGAGTGGGCTCTTATCTGTTAATATTCCCTGCAGTCAGGAGTTCTCTGAAGTTCTAGGGTTCTGGAGTTGTGCCTCCTGCCTCTGGGTTTTCATACTCCTCTTACAGTAGCCTCAAGACTTCTCCATCCATACAGAGCAGAAGATAAAACCCCTAGGTTAATGGTGAAACAACTCTCCACAGTCAGGAACACACAGAGAGATTCACAGAGTTATATAGAGAATAGAAGAATTAAGAGAGAGATAGAGGTGACTGGGAGGAGAAAAAGGGGAGTCCAAAAGGAAGAGAGCAATCAAGCCATTAATCAAATCCCCAAGTGAAAATGGATTCTGAAGATTCAGTTCTTAAAGGTCAAAAAGTGATAGCAAATATCAAAAAGCAATAAGAAAACACCTAGAATGAGTTTAGACTCTCAAAAACACAGTATAAAAAAATACAACACAAAGTAAATCACAAAAATTAAAAGAAATATATATGGAATTTGGTTTAAAAAAAATAGTTTTTTTAAGAAAAGTAATCGATATAAAAATGAAAGTTAAGGGAATTAGAAGTAAATTTTTTAAAAAAATTTAAAAAGTGATAAAAGTAAACATATATTTAGAAATTTCTCTGGAGCGGCTGTGGGCATGTGGGGTCACTTCAGTGTCAGACAGCCCCTTGTTCAGGCTTGCGCTTGTTCTCAAGGTCTATAGTTGCCCCTCAAACATGCAGCTGCTGCTAAGTCGCTTCAGTCGTGTCCGACTCTGTGCAACTCCAAAGGCAGCAGCCCACCAGGCTCCCCCGTCCCTGGGATTCTCCAGGCAAGAACACTGGAGTGGGTTGCCATTTCCTTCTCCAATGCATGAAAGTGAAAAGTGAAAGTATGAAGATTCAGTTCTAAAAGGTCAAAAAGTGATAGCAAATATCAAAAAGCAATAAGAAAACACCTAGAATAGAGTTTAGACTCTCAAAAACACAGTATAAAAAAAATACAACACAAAGTAAATCACAAAAATTAAAAGAAATATATATGGAATTTGGTTTTAAAAAATAGTTTTTTTAAGAAAAGTAATCGATATAAAAATGAAAGTTAAGGGAGTTAGAAGTAAATTTTTAAAAAAATTTAAAAAAGTGATAAAAGTAAACATATATCTAGAGATTTCTCTGGAGTGGCTGTGGGCATGTGGGGTCACTTCAGTGTCAGACAGCCCCTTGTTCAGGCTTGTGCTTGTTCTCAAGGTCTATAGTTGCCCCTCAAACATGCAGCTGCTGCTAAGTCGCTTCAGTCATGTCCGACTCTGTGCGACTCCAAAGGCAGCAGCCCACCAGGCTCCCCCGTCCCTGGGATTCTCCAGGGAAGAACACTGGAGTGGGTTGCCATTTCCTTCTCCAATGCATGAAAGTGAAAAGTGAAAGTGAAGTCGCTCAGTCGTGTCTGACCCTCAGCGACCCCATGGACTGCAGCCCACCAGGCTCCTCTGTCCATGGGATTTTCCAGGCAAGAGTACTGGAGTGGGGTGCCATCGCCTTCTCCGAAATAGGCAGTCTCAGCATTAACTGCAGCGTTTTAATCTGTTTCACCTGTCACTCCGAGGGCAGTTGCCCCTACTTTGTTTATTTTGACTTCCTCTGTTTGCAAGTCTTCAGTGTCTAATCTCCACCCTGACATGAGGGGGCGAAGGTGGCCGCTTATTCAGGCTCACTTGTTCTGTTGTGCTCTGGAAAAGGAGGGACACTGCAAGCAAATACTGCTGTCACGTGTGGTGAATGCTCACAGTGGATGGACCACACTGGGTTTGCCTCAGCCGAAGGCAGCTTGTACTTCCCAGGTCCACACTGCTCCAGGGAGTTTTGCAAGCACACTGTCCCAAGCGGACCCTGTGTTTCTTGCACTTCCAAGGTCTCTCGGCCACTCAGGTTCTCAAATACTCTGCAAAGGCACAGAGCCCGGTGGGCTGTGTGTTTTGCACTCTTCCCGGGTTCAACATGCTCAGGTGACCAGACACTTGGCAAGAACACTGTCCCCGGTGGGCCGTGTGTCTTATGCACCTCCCCAGTCCTGGCTGCTCTGTTTCCTGGATGCACCACAGGGCACAGTCCCAGGTGTGCTGTGCGTCTCCTCTGGGGAGCTGATCTCAGGCTGTGACACTCCTGGTGGATGTGAACCATCCAGGATCCCAGGAAGATGTGGTTAGCAACTGGCAGTCTGATCACAGCTTGGTGGAAAATGTGGTCTTTGGGGCCAAGATTGCAGCGACCCCTTGCTTTCCGACTGATTGTTGCACACCTGCCTCTCTGCCTCCAGGGGAGGCGGGCCCTAAGTGGCAGTGGGCTTGCTCTCCTTTGGCATTCACTAAGGAACAATCCTTTGTTCTGTGAGCACTCCAGGGGTCACCATGTGGCATTAGCGCCTTTCAAGGGAAAGGTTTCCTTTTTTTTTTGGTCCTTCTGGTGATCCCACAGTTTGGCTGTGTCACATTAGCTCCCTCACATTGTTCTCAAGGCATTCAAGCCTGGTCTTTACTCTAAGGACCGATGATGCAGCCCATGCCTCCCTGCCCAGCCCCCACTTGCTTCTGGCCATTGCAAGCATCTGAGCTGCTTCTCCACTAGCAGTTGCAGTTAGATGCATATTCTGTGTTGTTGTTGTTGTTTTTTTTCCTAGTTATGATGCCCTCTGAGATCCCAAAGCTCCCCACTGACACATCTGTGAGAGGGTTTCTTATTGTGTGGAAGCTTCTCAGTCATGACTCCTTTCCTAGGACGGGTCTCCTTCCCTAAATCCTTTCTTATTTTCATCTTTTATATTTTGTCCTACCTCCTTTTGAAAAGATTGCATTTCTTTCTGGGTGTCTGGTGTCCTCTGCTAGCATTAAGAAGTTGTTTTGTGGAAGTTGCTCCATATTCAAATGATCTTTTGATAAATTTGTGGGGGATAAATTAGTCTCCCCATCCAATTCTTCTGCCGTCTTGGGACCGTCCCCACCCTTGTTTTCTGAAACTCCTTTTTCTTGATCATTGGTTCTCCTGAATTGATCCTATACTTTTCTTATTTTTTTCTCCTATTATCCATATATATGACTTTTTGTTCTACATTCAGGGATATTTCCTCATCTTATTTTCTAACACATTTTCTAACACATCTTATTTGCTGAATTTTTAATTTTAATTTACAAGAATTACAAGGATTTGTACCTTTAAAAAATCAACATCTTGTTCTTGCTTCATGGATGCAGCATCTTCCGTTTTATTTCTAATAGTTTAATGATTCTAGGGATACTAGTTTTTTTTTGTTATTACTGGTGTTTTATTCCCCTGTATGGCTTCTCTTTTCTTTAAATAAGATTTTTCTCTATTGGTAGGTTTGCATTTTTATCTTTGATATCAGTTCAGTTCAGTCGCTCAATCGTGTCCGACTCTTTGCGACCCCATGAATCGCAGCACGCCAGGCCTCCCTATCCATCACCATCTCCCGGAGTTCACTCAGATTCATGTCCATTGAGTCCGTGATGCCATCCAGCCATCTCATCCTCGGTCGTCCCCTTCTCCTCCTGCCCCCAATCCCTCCCAGCATCAGAGTCTTTTCCAATAGGATGCCATATATTTACAGATATAAGTAGTCAGATACTGATTCATTCTTGCTGTCTGCTCATATTTAAGATGTGACATCAAGATAATGTTTGGGATATTCACTCATGGATAGTAGTCTTTACTTAGTGTGAATAAGATGGACAACTTCACTGGGAAGCCCCAGATCTCATTGTTTGTAGGTTTTCAGAATCCCTGCAGAAGTTTTCTGTCTCCTGCCTGGAATTATTAAACCATCTTACAGATTTCTGGGTATAAAGTAGAGAACAGGCTGAAAAATCTCAACATTCAGTGTATAAATAGTCACTTAATGTCCCTGTCTTTGGAAGTGTGCTCCATTCACCTGCTCAATTGTTTCAGGAGCTCTTAGTCAGGTGACACCCAATATTCTTCTTCTGAGAAGATAAGCTGGTGGGCTTCTGCTGAGCTTATCTGGTTGTGTGAATTCTGTGTACATACACAGGGAGAAGGGATAGCCGGTAAATAACAGTTTCTTAAACAGTTTTCTTTAAAAGCCAATTCTTTTTATTATGTCCTTTCCTTTCCAAAGAAATTTTCAAAGTAAATTGCTAGCTGTGTAGTTCTGAGAATACTTCAAACCTAAGAGTCTTCTCTGATAAAATGAGAATAATATTTCCAGTTGTGTATAAAGGCATCTCACACAGAGTAAACACATAGGAAATAACCAAAAATTGTTGGCTATTTGGATGTTAGCTTAATACCAATTGGTATTCAATGATATTGTATCCCAATAATCACAACAACCTATACAAGAAAATACGTATTTAAAATTTGTTTATATCTTGCTGGAAGCTGCAAGTCAATAGAGTCTCCTTGGACTTGTAGAATACACCAAAGTATTCATTCTAGGCACAAGTGTCTGGGGCCTTTCCAGTGTGTCCACATTTGAGAAGCAGTCCAAATATGCAATGAGAGTTGCTAATGAAATCCCACACAAGTGTCATCAGCACCTGTAAGGTGAACCATTGTAAACCTGCTGTTTGCTTTTCTTCAACTCAAATTTATAAAGGTCTTTTGGGATTAGTTATTGCAACTAGTGCTTAAATGTACCTAAGCCAGGAATATTCACTCTACTAGTGCCAGTAAAATAACTGTGCAAAATTATGCATAGTTGAAGGATTTCCCCTTAGAGTCACTAGGATAAATATTGTGTATGACAAGCAGTGACTTCAGTTCAGTTCAGTCACTAAGTCGTGTAAGAGTCTTTGTGACCCCATGGACTGCAGCATGCCAGGTCTCCCTGTCCATCCCAGAGCTTGCTCAAACTCATGTCCATCGAGTCAGTTATGCCTTCCAACCATCTCATCCTCTGTTGTCCCCTTCTCCTCCTGCCTTCAATCTTTCCCAGCATCAGGGTCTCTCCTAATGAGTCAGGTCTCATCAGGTAGCCAAAGTACTGGAGCTTCAGCATCAGTCCTTCCAATGAATATTCAGTACTGATCTCCTTTAGAATGGACTTCTTGGATCTTCTTGCAGTCCAAGAGACTCTCTAGAGTCTTCTCCAACACCACAGTTCTAAAGCATCATTTTTCAGCCCTCAGTTTTCTTTATGGTCCAACTCACACGTCCATACATGACTACTGGAAAAGCCATAGCTTTAACTAGATAGACCTTTGTCATCAAAGTAATGGCTTTGCTTTTTAATATGCTGTCTAGGTTGGTGATAGCTTTTCTGCTAAGGAGCAAGTGTCTTTTACTTTCATGGCTACAGTCACCATCTGCAGTGATTTTGGAGCCCCCCAAAATGAACTCTCTCATTGTTACCATTGATTCCCCACCTATTTGCCATGAAGTGATGGGACCAGATGCCATGATCTTGGTTTTTTGAAAGCTGAGTTTTAAGTCAGCTTATTCACTCTCCTCTTTCACTTTCATCAAGAGGCTTTTCAGATCTTCGCTTTCTGCCAAAGGGTGGTGTCATCTGAATATCTGAGATTACTGTATTTTTCCTGGAAATCTTGATTCGGGCTGTGGTTCATCCAGCCCAGCATTTTGCATGATGTACTCTGCATGTAAGTTACATAAGCAGGGTGACAATATCCAGCATTGACATACTCCTTTCCCAATTTAGAACCAGTTTGTTGTTCCATGTCTGGTTCTAAATGTTGTTTCTTGACCTGCATACAGATTTCTCAATGCTCAGAATTTTGAGCATTACTTTGCCAGTGTGTGAGATGAGAGCATTTGTGTAGTAGATTGAACATTCTTTGGCATTGCCTTTCTTTGAGATTGGAATGAGAGATTGGTGAGGTGGTCTGGTATTCCCATCTCTTTAAGAATTTTCCACAGTTTGTTGTGATCCACAGAAAGGATGTGGCATAGTCAATAAAGCAGAAGTCGATGTTTTTCTGGAACTCTCTTGCTTTTTCTGTGATCCAATGGATGTTGGCAATTTGATCTCTGGTTCCTCTGCCTTTTCTAAATCCAGCTTGAACATCAGGAAGTTCACAGTTCATGTACTGTTGAGGACTGGCTTGGAGAATTTTGAGCATTACTTTGCCAGTGTGTGAGATGAGAGCATTTGTGTAGTAGATTGAACATTCTTTGGCATTGCCTTTCTTTGAGATTGGAATGAAAACTGACCTTTTCCAGTCCTGTAGCCACAGCTGAGTTTTCCAAATTTGCTGGCATATTAAGTGCAGCACTTTCACAGCATCAACTTTGAGGATTTGAAATAACTTAACTGGAATTCCATCACCTCCACTTTGTTCATAATGATGCTTTCTAAGGCCCACTTGACTTTGCATTCCAGGATGTCTGACTCTAGGTGAGTGAACACACCATTGTGGTTATCTGGGTCATTAAGATCTTTTTTTGTATAGCTCTTCCATGTATTCTTGCTACCTTTTCTTAATACATTCTCCTTCTGTTAGGTTCATACCATTTCTGACCTTTATTGTGCCCATCTTTGCATGAAATGTTCTCTTGGTATCTCTATCAAGCAGTGACTAGACACCAGCAATGAACTTTGGGGAAAAGTGAGGTAAAGACATTCTTGGGGGTGAGTAGAAAATGCCAGCCTAGTACGTCTCAAGTTAACCCCACTGAAAAGTCTCCAAACTTTAGTCCTCAGATTCATTTAAAGGCATTACAATAAACCTACATTGTTGTCCTTCCGTGGGTTTGTTTGCTGATTTCAAGCAGAAGATTGGACAAGGATTGGCTTTAAGTGCATTCTGGGTTTCCCTGGTAGCTCAGCTGTTAAAGAATCTGCCTGCAATGGAGAAGACCCTAGTTCGATTCCTGGGTTGGCAAGATCCCCTGGAGGAGGGATAGGCTACCCACTCCAGTATTCGTGGGCTCCCCTCATGGCTCATATGGTAAAGAATCTGCTTGCAATGAGGGAGACCTGGGTTCAATCCCTGGGTTAGGAAGATCCCCTGGAGCAGAGCATGGCAATTCACTCCAGTATTCTTGCCCAGAAAATCCCCGTGGACAGAGGAGCCTGGTAGGCTGCAGTCCATGGGGTTGCAAAGAGTTGGACGTGGCTGAGTGACTAAGCACAGCACTAAGTGCATTTTAGGCTGTTCGGCTTCCCACCATGGCTTGTTCATGGCAGTTCCTAGGGAAGATAAGCAAATGTATGAAACCACACCACACAATCCACCACACTTACAAGTTCCTCTAAAACTCGTTACTAGGAATTGTATAAACCTGAATTAAAAAAGACGGTTTAGTCTTTTCTGAAGTATTATCTGAGTCAAATTGTTCCATTCATTGTCTTGGGAACCTGCTAGGTGGGATAAAATCCCCACATGCCAAAGTCCCAAGGCAGGGTTCAGGCAACTTCCACATCTTAATTTCCACCCATTTTTCTAGACCATCATGTCCTTCTGGGATGGCATGTTCCTAAGACCCTAGTTCGATTCCTGGGTTGGCAAGATCCCCTGGAGGAGGGATAGGCTACCCACTCCAGTATTCATGGGCTTTCCTCATGGCTCATATGGTAAAGAATCTGCTTGCAATGAGAGAGACCTGGGTTCAATCCCTGGGTTAGGAAGATACCCTGGAGCAGAGCATAGCAATTCACTCCAGTATTCTTGCCCAGAAAATCCCCATGGACAGAGGAGCCTGGTAGGCTGCAGTCCATGGGGTTGCAAAGAGTTGGACGTGGCTGAGTGACTAAGCACAGCACTAAGTGCATTTTAGGCTGTTCGGCTTCCCACCATGGCTTGTTCATGGCAGTTCCTAGGGAAGATAAGCAAATGTATGAAACCACACCACACAATCCACCACACTTACAAGTTCCTCTAAAACTCGTTACTAGGAATTGTATAAACCTGAATTAAAAAAGACGGTTTAGTCTTTTCTGAAGTATTATCTGAGTCAAATTGTTCCATTCATTGTCTTGGGAACCTGCTAGGTAGGATAAAATCCCCACATGCCAAAGTCCCAAGGCAGGGCTCAGGCAACTTCCACATCTTGATTTCCACCCATTTTTCTAGACCGTCATGTCCTTCTGGAATGGCATGCTCCTGTCAGTTGCTTCAGTCAAACCTCCCCTGTAAACACTATACATTCCAGGCTCTTCCACTCCTGAATTTCTGAAAGATTTGGGAATTTGAACTGCTGAAAATAAACATCTGCACCTCACTGATTTGACTGGCTTGTGGTCCAGCAAGAGGACTAGGAAGGAATGAATTTTGTGAGGTTTTACAAGTGCAGGGATTTATCTGTGTTAATTCTTTCCTATTACATGGCACAGAATGTACTCCTATGATTTTTGCCAATAATGACCATGATCATTGGTGTTAACTTGACCTGAGCCCTAGAGAGATGATTTTACAAGGACATAAGAGGAAGAAAGCTTCTCTTCTAAAAATTAGAATGGAGTAAAAGCTCTTTTATTTGGAAAGAAATTGTTCTACTCTTTTAATATCAAATTCTTTATTTAATGTCAAATTACTTTATTTTAGCTTGTAACTTATCTAAACATAAGACTAAAAATATTTATGCTACCCAAAGAATTTAAAAATAGAGACTAAGCTATGAGAATAGAACTAATTATAGGTTTGTATGCACTGCTTTGGCTTTCCAGGTGGTTCAATGTAAAGAATCCCCCTGTCATGCAAGGAGACACAGAACATGCTGGTTCAGTCCCTGGGTTGGGAAGATCTCTTGGAGAAGGGAATGGCAACCCACTCCAGTACGCTGCCTGGAAAATCCCATGGATGGAGGAGCTGGGTGGACTACAGTCCATGGGGTTGAAAGAGTTGGACATGACTAACTTCACTTTCTTTCTTTCATTCTTTCTTTCCAGTATTTTTGCCTGGAGAATCTCATGGAATCTGATGGGCTACAGTCCTTAGGGTCCTTATGGGCTACTAAGCATTCGCACACATGGACAGCCTTTCCTTCCTCCTAAGACCTGAGGCTTGCAGGGTCTTCTAATTCTCTCTGAGTTTGCTTTATACCTTTATTAATTGGAACCACGGCATTCATCTGCATTGTGCACATGTATTTCTTTTTACTTTAGTGATTCAAATAAACACCACTATCATTAGCACAGATCAGTGAAGAAGAGATTCTCCTTTTTGTCCTAAAACATGTTTCTCACATTGTTTTAGTCCTTAATCTTAGATGAAATTACAAACCAAACAAACCAAGACAAGCAATCTTCTATGTCATGGGCTGCCTTGATTGAAATCTTAGTGCAGATTTGAGAAATCAATGATGGAAAAATTTTTGCACTTTTAAAAATGCAAAATTTCACATATTATTTGAAAATTACTTTAACATGGTTATATTTATTACATATGATTAATTCAGGGTCACTTTTTCTACATTGGTGAGTTCCAAAATTTATGGAAATCAAAGAAAAATTGATTTTTCAAACATTTCAAAAATTTATGAAAATCGAAGAAAAACACATAGACATCATCAGATGGCTAAGACTGAAATCAGATTGATTATATTCTTTGCAGCCAAAGATGGAGAAGCCCTACACAATCAGCAAAAAAAAAAGACTGGGAGCTGACTGTGGCTCAGTTCATGAAATCCTTATGCCAAATTCAGACTTAAATTGAAGAAAGTGGGGAAAACCACTAGACCATTCAGTTCAGTTCAGTCACTCAGTCCCGTCCGACTCTTTGCGACTCCATGAATCACAGCACACCAGGCCTCCCTGTCCATCACTAACTCCCGGAGTTCACTCAGACTCATGTCCATTGAGTCAGTGGTGCCATCCAGCCATCTCATCCTCTGTTGTCCCCTTCTACTCCTGCCCCCAATCCCTCCCAGCATCAGAGTCTTTTCAAATGAGTCAACTCTTCACATGAAGTGGCCAAAGTATTGGAGTTTGCTTTAGCATCATTCCTTCCAAAGAAATTCCAGGGCTGATCTCCTTCAGACAGGACTGGTTGGATCTCCTTGCAGTCCAAAGGACTCTCAAGAGTCTTCTCCAACACCGCAGTTCAAAAGTATCAATTCTTCAGTGCTCAGCTTTCTTTACAGTCCAACTCTCACATCCATACATGACCACTGGAAAAACCACAGCCTTGACTAGATGGACCTTTGTTGGCAAAGTAATGTCTCTGCTTTTCAATATGCTGTCTAGATTGGTCATAACTTTCCTTCCAAGTAGTAAGCGTCTTTTAATTTCATGGCTGCAATCATCATCTGCAGTTATTTTGGAGCCCCCCAAAATCAAGTCTGACACTGTTTCCACTGTTTCCCCTTCTATTTCCCATGGAGTGATGGGACCAGATACCATGATCTTTGTTTTCTGAATGTTGAGCTTTAAGCCAACTTTTTCACTCTCCACTTTCACTTTCATCAAGAGGCTTTTTAGTTCCTCTTCACTTTCTGCCATAAGAGTGGTGTAATCTGCATATCTGAGGTTATTGATATTTGCCCCAGCAATCTTGATTCTAGTTTGTGCTTCATCCAGCCCAGCGTTTCTCATGATATATCCTGCATAGAGCTTAAATAAGCAGGGTGACAATATACAGCCTTGATGTACTCCTTTCCCAATTTGGAACCAGTCTGTTGTTCCATGTCCAGTTTTAACTGCTGCTCCCTAACCTGCATATAGGTTTCTTAAGAGGCATGTCAGGCGGTCTGGTATTCCCATCTCTTTCAGAATTTTCCATAGTTTATTGTGATCCACACAGTCAAAAGCTTTGGCACAGTCAAGAAAGCAGAAATGGATGTTTTTCTGGAACTCTTTTGATCTTGGATGATCCAGCAGATGTTGACAATTTGATCTCTGGCCCCTCTGCCTTTTCTAAAACCAGCTTGAACATCTGAAAGTTCACAATTCATGTATCGCTGAAGCCTGGCTTGGAGAATTTTGAGCATTACTTTACTAGCATGTGAGATGAGTGCAGTTGTGCAGTAGTTTGAGCATTTTTTGGCATTGCCTTTCTTTGGGATTGGAATGAAAACTAACTTTTTCCAGTCCTGTGGCCATTGCTGAGTATTCCAAATTTGCTCGCATATTGAGTGTAGCACTTTCACAGCATCATCTTTTATGTTTTGAAATAGCTCAAGTGGAATTCCATCACCTCCACTAGCTTTGTTCATAGTGATGCTTTCTAAGGCCNGAACAACAGCCTGGTTCCAAATAGGGAAAGGACTACGTCAAGGCTGTATATCGTCACCCTGCTTATATAATTTATATGCAGAGTACATCATGAGAAACGTCGGGCTGGAAGAAGCACAAGCTGGAATCAAGATTGTCGGGAGAAATATCAATAACCTCAGATATGCAGTTGACACCACCCTTATGAGAGAAAGTGAAGAGGAACTAAAGAGCCTCTTGATGAAAGTGAAAGGGGAGAATGAAAAAGTTGGCTTAAAGCTTAACATTCAGAAAACAAAGATCATGGCATCCGGTCCCATCACTCCATGGGAAATAGATGGGAAACAGTAGAAACAGTGGCTGACTTTATTTTTCTGGGCTCCAAAATAAATGCAGATGGTGACTGCAGCCATGAAATTAAAAGATGCTTACTCCTTGGAAGGAAAATTGTGACCAACCTAAACAGCATATTAAAAAGCAGAGACGTTACTTTGCCAACAAAGGTCCATCTAGTCAAGGCTGTGGTTTTTCCAGTGGTCATGTATGGATGTGAGAGTTGGACTGTGAAGAAAGCTGAGCATTGAAGAATTGATACTTTTGAACTGCGGTGTTGGAGAAGACTCTTGAGAGTCCCTTGGACTGCAAGGAGATCCAACCAGTTCATCCTAAAGGAGATCAGTCCTGAGTGTTCATTGGAAGGACTGATGTTGAAGCTGAAACTCCAACCTTGGCCACCTGATGCAGACAGCTGACTCATTTGAGAAGACCCTGATGCTGGGAAAGATAGAGGGCAGGAGTAGAAGGGGACAACAGAGAATGAGATGTTTGGATGTCAAACTCAAAGGACATGAGTTTGGCTGGACTCTGGGAGTTGGCGATGGACAGGGAGGCCTGGTGTGCTGCGGTTCATTGCATTGCAAAGAGTCGGACATGGTTGAATGACTGAACTGAACTGAACTGAAAGCAAAATTCATTATTTAAATAAATGAAAACAGTTAAAGCCAAACTGTTGGTTGAGTGGTTATGTTTATGCTGAACAGTGAGTAATCCTTGTCAGCCAGGGATCTCACTGGGCACAGGGGCAGGAAGAGTTTACAAAATGTGCCTTTGATCTTCTTCCCCAATCTTTCTCTAATTTGCCAAATTAGGAAAACAAATTATTTAATTTGTTTTTCTTCAGGATCTCCCTATTTTCATTACCTCATTCATTTTTACTCTGTTTCTCTTAATGAACAGATTCCTCACTGCTTCTTCATGGAGGATAAATTTATCCTCTTGTGAGAAGTATAGAAATCTTGAGCTAGAATAACAAAGGAAGATGTCTTTGTAATTCTCTCAAGAGCTGAGAAATCAGGCATGTGCACTCAAGGCAGGATAGCAGACCAGTGAGTGAAAAGAGAACTCAATTGTAGGCGGCAAAAACGTTCCCTTTTTAGTAAATAGCTTCCAGCTCCACAAAGTGTGGGTTAGGGTGGGGGTGGCGCTGGAGTGTGGTACTTGCCAATGCAAACACTGCAGATTAAGAGAAACTTCCACTACAGACTTGTGCTACCAAGTGGTGAGAAGCGATGGTTTGGGAGTTTAGGATTAGCAAATGCCAACTATTATATATAGGGTGGATAAACAAAAATCTCCTACAGGGAAGTATATTCAAAATCCTGTGATAAGCCATAGTGGAAAAGAACATGAAAAAGAATGTGTGTGTGTGTGTGTGTGTGTGTGTGTGTGTATAGCTCAGTCACTTTGCTGTGTAGCAAAATTTAACACAACATTCTATTCAACTATACTTCAATAAAATTAAGAAAACAGAAACATTGAAAAAAAAAAAAAGCAACTTCTACAGATTTGGGGATTTTTCTCAACACCTATCCGAAATGCTGTTGTTAACATATTTTTTCCATAAGATCATGAATAAAGACATGTGTACAAATTAGATAAAGAGATCAGCAGCAGGAGCTGGTTCTATATTTCACTTGGGCTGAGCAGCTGGTTCCTCATTCAGCATCTGTCAAGCCTGGTTACCACCAATTTCAAGAAGCGTCTCTAATTCACTGTCTATTTTCACATAAGAGCAAGAGGTTAGGTAACATAGCTAATTGGAATGAGATTTAAAAAAAAATGTAAAATACCAAGCAGTGAGTGGGGTTACATTTCAGTGCAAATTTGGTTTTTCTTATTCACACAATAAAAATAGCACCCAGTAAATCTCTCTTCCTTGCGCTTACAAGGGCTTGCAATATGGCAAGCCTTGGTGTTTGTATTACCCTTTCAATTTAAAAGTATTCTAGTGTGATTTAGCGCATTGTAACACAAATGCATACTTTTTTTTTTTTTTTAACATTTTCCCTTCTTTTTTCCTGCCTCAAAAAAAAAAAGGCTACACTGAAGGACTTTTGGCCTTATCAGTACCAGGAAATGGAACTCAGAAGCCTCACATTAGTCTTACAAAGAAACTTACTGAAAATCGCATTATGTCCTTAGATGTAAGAGCCCAGGCCCAGAAAAATCTTCAAATATTGAAGCCTACTTCAGAACATCTTTAGGGAGGATCTGCCCAGCAGATGAGGATAATCTCTCAACTGCTTTTATGGAAAGGGAAGGACAGTGTGCGGGAGAAAGGGGAAAGAGGGTGGGGGAAGGTTGATGAGTTACCAGCAGTAGGGTGAACCTGGCCCCGCTCATACACTCTGGGCAGCACAGGCTTTTTGCACATGAGTGATTCTTTCCTGTTAGTGCAAAAGGGAAGAGAACGACATAGATATTCTGTCCTGTGCCAGTCTCAACTATATAATGTTATTGGCCAGAAATGGCTGGGGACACTCATGTGGGCTCTGGTTATTCAGGACCAATGTTGTGTTTGGGCTGATCTTTGTGGTTCTTATGATTGCAAGACATAAGCAAAAACCATCAGGAAACTCTGAAGGAAACCTGGTTTATTACTCACACGTCCTGGAGGGTCCGTTGCATGCCTGAGGCCACACAGGGAAGTCTTGGGTAGAGAGAGTGTGCTGGTATAATGTTCTGTCTTACTGGAATCAAGGTAGGACCTAGGGTTTCAGGGGTCATCCTTTATCGTTGAATTTAAAACATAAGGGTAGGAATTAAAGTGTAAGGAAGAAAAGAAAACAGTGGGCAAAAAATCAGTTATCTGGTGGCTCAGATGGTAAAACATCTGTCTGCAGTGTTGGAGACCTGAGTTTGATCCCGGGGTTGGGAAGATCCCCTGGAAAAGGAAATGGCAACCCATTCCAATATTCTTGCCTGGAGAATCCTATGGATGAAGGAGCCTGGTAGGCTACAGTCCTTGGGGTTGCAAAGAATTGGACATGGCTAAGCAACTTCACTTTAATCTTTTAAACCAAACAAAGATGTCTAAACAAAGGGACCTGGTGAGCAGGTGAGGGTGGAAGGGGAAGCCTGGATCTTTATTTCTGTGGCTGGCAATGTATTTATTTAGATAGCCATCTTTGAAATGGATGTCAGGCATTATGGAAAGAGAAGAAAATAAAAGAAAAACCAATTGCCAGAGCTTTTCCTGTTCGGGTACAAAGAAAGGAGGAGCATTTCATAGTGTTAGCTGCCAACACTGATTTGCTTGTGCCCCTAAGAATTCATGGGTTGACTACTCCCTGGCATAATAGTGTGAAGAGATGGGGCCTTTTGGTGTTGATTAGGTAACAAGGGTAGATCCCTTTTGAATGGAATTTGTGCCCTTGTAGGAGAGATAGACCCCTTCCATCAGGTGAGGATGTAATAAGAGCTGTCTGCACCCTAGAAGAAAGACTTCACCAGAACCCAGCTGTTTTGACTCCAGTCTCCAGAACTGTGAGAAGTAAGCTGTCGTTGAAGCACAAACAGACTAAGATAAGAATCCAATGGGAATGTAACTTTCCAGGTAGAATATATTATGCTATTTTCCAAACTTCCTTATACAACCTGGACTTCCAATTTATAGGTTGGCAGATGTTCTATCTGGGAAGGAAGAAAAAAAAAATACTCCATAAAATGAAAAGTATCTCTAGGGAAAAGTTACCTTGATGTGAATCATTTTTGAAAAGGGAGAACCAGTCTAGAAATACCGGCAAGTGGAAACCACAGGGATGGAGAAAAGCATTCTCCACCAGCCTGACCTTTCTTGACTGTCTGACTGGTCCAAGGGTGTCCCCACGGTCTCAGGTATCCTGCAGGTCCCCTTGGCCTTCTGTTTGTTTCTTCTTTTTTCTAAACATCTCTGGGCCAGCACTGAGGTTAGCCAATGAAAAACAGATTTTGAATGACTTAAGCCTCACTTCCAGTGCCTCTGGTAGCCTTTAAAATCCAGTCTGGGAATTTAGTGAAAACAATTCTTTGCGGGTTTTGAGTAAGTGAGGGAATGTTATGCATCACTGAAAGAAGGACAGTCCTTTTAGCCTTACTTCAGGAGCATGTAGGTCAACATACAACTCCATCATGGCCTAAGGAAATTTGCAAAATTCTAGGCTGCTGAAGAGACTTCTGTTTACAAAAAAAGCTGAATTAGGCTGTAAAACACATGACCAGACATTTTCGTAGTTCACTTCTTACCATGTCTTTACAGGAAGGACATGTTCACCAGCCTGTGTTACAATGTGCCTGTCATACTTTGAGTCTTCTCTGTCCCATGCATAAGTAAACATCACCCCTGATGCTCCCAACACCAGGCCTGGGGCACTGACAATGAGCAGAAGCCAGGTCTTCTTCTGACCTGTCTGTAAGAATTAGGTTTCACTGCAGGGAACAAAAATAACTCCAAAGATTTTACTCAGTAAATGCCTTAATACCCAGCAGTACATACTTACACAGTAGGTGGAAGGAACGGGGTAGAGGCTAGGCTTCCATGAAAGATTCCCTGAACATTACAGAGCTCACCCACAAGGAATTTGCTTCCTCTGAGGCCACTAAACCTGCTTCTGCCTTGCCTGACAATGGCAAGCTGGGTATCACAACGCTGCATCAGTGCTGCTGCCACTCCCTTCACTCAGGAGTTGGAGAAAGCGCGCTGTAAACCAGCTCCTGCTAGGAAGCCCCACCCCTAGCCCTAAGACCTTGCTCATCAGTTGGATAGGGGTTGGCCTGTGCTTTGGTCTCCCTTTCAAATCTTACTCAAGTTCATCTAATTGGCTGAGTCTAATTAACACTCTGAATCCTAGCTGCAAGGGAGTCTAGGAAACAGAGTTTTAAAATACCCAACTTCTGCAAATAGCAGTTAGGTGTACTGCAAACTAGTCCATAGTCTCCTCTATTTCTCTTCTGTTTGAGAAATGAAGAAGCAGCAGTAGAAAGAAATGATACCTGTGAGGTGCTCACAGCCAATCACATGGCTCAGGACAAGCAGAGACTTAGTCAAAGGATAGCAATAACCACAAAGACCAATGGCAGTTCTGGGCATCTTAACCTAGCATGCCCTGAGGTCAGGAAGGTGCAGACGGGGAACCTTTGCCCAGACCCTGCCAAGATTCAAATTTTTGCCCACTGATGAGCCCCAACTCTGGGCTAGGACCCATCCCCATTTTTTTAAAAAATAATCTATAATAAAGATTGTAGACAAAAAGAACTCCCTGGTGTTTAACTGCTGCTGTAAAATCTCAAATGATGGACTAAGGGGTAACTTCACATTTCCTAATAAACAAAAACAATAGCAATGCTATCGAATATCTAAAATAACTGAAAGACAATGTTTTTTTAAAAATATACATTTAAATTCACATTTTCAATGTTTGATATTAAATTGTTTGCTCATATCAATGCATTTCTTATAACTAAATATTGTCTTTCATATGGCATATTTTAATTGATGGATGATATGAGAGAAGTTAATTCTGTGACATGAGTTACCCCAAAACAGAGGCAATGTGTAATTAAAATGACATTTCAACATCTTTGACTACTAAGCTGTTGCCTTGCAACTTTTCTTTAATGATACTGTTTTCAAAAGAGAAACAAATACTCAGAAAATTTTCCAAACAACTTAATTAAGTAGGAGCCTTGAAATTTCTATCTAGTTGTCTTATAACTATAAAATTGTTTCATCTCTATTCCTCCAAAGAATCCAGGATATTGCCTAGACAGCCAATAAGCAAATATGAGCTTGTTTGATGGGGATCCTCAGTTACAGAAGAGGAACTGTATCTATGGCTTTAGTAACAGAGTATATAAAGCCTTTTCTGAAATGTCTGCTTCAGACGTTAGAGCTCCTCCAGATTTAGAACTAAATGTTTCCCCAGAACCTCATTTCATTTTGGGAAAACACTATCATTTGTGACCTGCGACCCTGTATGTGGGCTGCCCTGGTGCTCAGTGGTAAAGGACCTGCCTCCCAATGCAGGAGAGGGGTTTGATCCTTGGATTGGAAAGATCACTGGAGAAGGAAATGGCAATCATCTCAAATATTCTTGCCTGGGAAATCCCACTGACAGAGGAGTCTGGTGGGCTACAGTGCACAGGGCCACAAAAGAGCCAGACAGGACTTAGCAACTGAGTACGCAAGGATGACCCTGTATGTATCTGTCTACCTATCAATGCCACTTTATGTGGATTTCTTTCCTTGGGAGACATGGCTTTCTTTGCTGTAGAGGGAATGTAAGGACCTGAGAAAATGAGGTCAAGTATCAAAATGATCTTTATTCTAACTTGGTCTCAGACCGCCAACCAGGAGCATAGAGCCTGGCACCTACATAGGAACTCCTATGTGGTCAGATGAGATAAGCTTCAGCAAACAACTGGCTAACCCTTCAGGAAGGTTTTCTGGCATTTTATTTTTTCTTAAAATCCCAAATCCCTTATCTACTCCAGCTTCTTAACCCCTCTGATTTCTCTTGCTTTTATCCGCCACCTCTTCTCACATCCTATTATCAAATTTCCTTTATTGAGCCAGCCAGTTCACACTGACTGCCTGGCATCTGCACATTTTCCTTGCTAAGTCACTTCAGTTGTGTCCAACTCTGTGCGACCCCATTGACGGAAGCCCACCAGGCTCCGCTGTCCCTGGGATTCTCAAGGCAAGAACACTGGAGTGGGTTGCCATTTCCTTCTCCATTTTCCTTATGTGTGGGAAATCCTCTCCTTATGCACTTTGGTGGGAGGCAGAACCTACTCCTACTTCTATTCTACAGAAGCTGGTTATACCTGGTGGTATGTTTCAGCACTCTTTGCAGGAAAATATAGGCTCCGGCCATCTCAGACACCTGAATCCTGAATTAGAAACAGTGAAGCTGGGAAGCAAGGCCAGCAGAAACCCTGGTGGCTAGCAAAGGATGCAGAGAGATCAAGTTTCTGGGAGTATTGTTCTGTTTGGGCTGCCATAGCAAAATACCATAGCCTGGTGACCTAAACAATAGACACTCATTTCTGAGGGGGAAGGGGGTCAAGACAGGTTCATCCTGAGGCCTCTTCTTGGTTTGCAGACAGCTGCTTTCTCTCAGCTGGTCTTCCCCTACACACACACATCTCTGGTGTCTCTCCCTTGTCCTATAAGGCCATAGATTTTTTGATCAAAGCTACACCCTATGGCCTCATTTGACTTCAATTATTTCCTTAAAGGCCCATCGCTAAACATAGTCACATTAAGGGGGTCAGGGTTTCCACATATGAATTTGGAAATGACACAATTCAATCTGTAACACTAAGCAACAATGCTGCTGTCCAAATCCGGTGCCCAGGCCAACCAGCTGCAGGCAGCACAGTGGTCACTGCAGGGTCAAAGGACTGGTATCACCCCTGAGCTGGCTATGCCATATGGTTTGGAATGTAATCTTTGCCAAATAGCCCTAAATCTAGCCCTCTGGGCTTCCTTGAGAAAATTCTTTTCAGCAAGTCACAAAAGATGTTGAACCACAGAGTGACCTCTTAAACATATCCCACTTCCTACTGTATAACTGCAGCTATCACTTTGGAGGCTGCCTTGACTTTCTCAATTCCTGGACTTCAACTTTAGCCCTAAATTATCCTCCTCCAACTAAAAATACTAATGGATTGGAAACCATGATTCTGCTCTGATTGTGGAAATTTATGTAAACCAAATTATACCTGTTAGAAGAGTGATTCTCAAAGTGGGTACCTGGGCAAACAGCATGGCTGTCACTTGCCCACTCAGAAGAGCTGTAAGCTTTTGATCCCACTTGAGACCCTAGAAACTCTGATGGTGGAGCCCAGTAAGTTGTTTCAATATGCCCTCCAGGGGATGCTGATACATAGTCAAGTTTGAGAACCACTGGTTATGAGAAACCTTCGCTTGAGTAAAAAAACATTTGGGACAAAAACCATAACAGAAAGCCTCACAATCATCACCATGAACCATAGCCTCCCACCCTGTACACATGATATTACAATGCTGCTTATCTGTCTAAAAATCAGGATTATTATGCATTCATGTGATTAGAAATTTCTTCATTTGTTCTCCAAATACTTAGGACTATGCTGTTGATCAAAAGTGAGTCTATCTACAGCAGCAGCTACTATATAGCTTCATGGAAGTGCTACTCTGAGACCATTTTCTGTACTTACTCTGGGTTCAAATAAAGCAATTAGACCCCAATGGACCTCTTTTCAAGCATACACAAGATAGAAAGACAGAGTGATATCATAAGGTTATCTCTATGTTGTTATTGTTGGCTGCAGTCACCATCTGCAGTGATTTTGAAGCCCCCCAAAATAAAGTCTGACACTGTTTCCACTGTTTCTCCATCTATTTCCTATGGAGTGATGGGACCGGATGCCACGATCTTTATTTTCTGAATGTTGAACTTAAGCCAACTTTTTCACTCTCCTCTTTTACTTCCATCAAGAGGCTTTTGAGTTCCTCTTCACTTTCTGCCATAAGGGTGGTGTCATCTGCATATCTGAGGTGATTGATATTTCTCCCAGCAATCTTGATTCCAGCTTGTGTTTCTTCCAGTCCAGCGTTTCTCATTGTACACTCTGCAGATGTGAAAAATATCACATCTGTTTTGTGACATTATCACAATGTCACAAAATATCACAACTATACACTAATCAGCAACCCAGGGATACAAAATGATTCTTTTGATCTAGTCAGAAGATACTTCTTTGACTCTGAAATAATTAATATTTGCAAAACTTTAGGTAGCTACTGATACTGTTTTCTGATTTGTCACAGTCCCCAGTATTCCCTGTTGTCTTACATCAAATCTGTTTCATCTGGCTCACTCTTGTCAGCATTTAAAGCTGCAATCTTTAAATGTGGACATTTGATAAAAGCACTTGGGTCTACAGACTGGAAATAACAAGTTCAAAAGAAATTGATGTGTAAATTAGAATGTCAATTTATTCAGTTGTAGAGAGAAATAATTAAAAGATGCATGGAAATTCACACAGCCTGACTTCTTGCCCTCTAGGTAAATAGTATTATAGCAGACTTCATGGCAAGGAATCAGCATAAGTAGAATAGGTTGTAAAATTTAAATATTGAATGGTCATAGGATAAAACCCTGCTGAATCCCCTTCCACAATGTCTAACTTACTGATTAGAAAATTGGACTGGCCTGGGCAGCCTTGTATAAATTTTCATTCAGTCATGGTCTTTGTAAATGTAGATATATTTGCTACAGGCAGATAGGGTAGGGGATCCCATAAGGGAAAGAACCAGAGGTGGCTTCTCTTTGGTGTACAAGAATTCATTTTTGCCTAAGCCATTTTGTGATCTAAGCCTGGCTTCATTGCTTGCCCTAGTATGTGCTGTGCTGTGCTTAGTTGCTCAGTCATATCTGACTTTTTGCGACCCCATGGACTATAGCCCACCAGGCTCCTTTGTCTATAGAGATTCTCCAGGCCAGAATACTGGAGTGGGTAGCCTTTCCATTCTCCAGGGGATCTTCCCAACCCAGAAATCAAACTAGAGTCTCCTGCATTGCAAACAGATTTTTTACCAGCTGATCTACGGGGGAAGCCCTTGCCCTTGTATGAAAGTGAAAGTGAAAGTGAAGTCGCTCAGTCATGTCCGACTCTTTGCGATCCCGTGAACTATAGCCTACCAGGCTCCTACCTCCATGGGATTCTCCGCCTGGAGTGGGTTGCCATTTCCTTCTCCAGGGGATCTTCCCAACCCAGGGATCGAACCGGGGTCTCCCGCACTGTGGGCAGACGCTTTAACCTCTGAGCCACCAGGGAAGCCCTTATATAGGTCTCAGTAGTTAAGGATCTTAAGGTAGCAAAGGAACAACAGGGAAAAAGCAATCAAATAGTTCAGTGATAAAGCGGTGTCCAGTTTCTTGTCAAAGAAACAATAAGCATAACAATATATCTGAGTTCTGCAGGAACTAAGGCCCCCATCCTGGTGGAGGATGAAATGAAGGTGTTGACCCTCCTGACTTTAGTCAACTAAAGCTTGGACTCTGTTGACCTCTGCCCTAGTTCTGTGCTGAGTTCTCCTTTGCTGAAGCCCTTAATGAATATGTGTGTGCACTTAGCTTAAAGGGCTTCCCTCATGGCCATAGAGGTAAAGAACCTGCCTGCCAATACAGAAGCTATAAGAGATGTGAGTTTAACCCCTGGGTTGAGAAGATCCCTTGGATAAGGGCATGGCAATCCACTCCAGTATTCTTGCCTAGAGAATCCCATAGATAGAGGAGCCTGGTGGGCTACAGTCCATAGGGTTGCAATGAGTCAGACACGACTGAATCAACTTAGCAAGCATGCACTTAGCTTAAAACTTTTCCAATTTTGCTATCAGGAGAAGTTGCCCAGTGTTTTCCTTACTTTGCTGCAAGTAATAAATCCTTTCTTCCCCTGATCTTTGGCTTGGCTTTGTTTTTTGGCTCAACACTCACCAAGAGGCAAACTGTTTTGGGGCAACACTGCCTTGGTTTATTGTATATTGGTTCCATAGTTTAGCTTACAAAGACAACCCTTACTTCAAATCCAAGTTGACATTTAAAAATCCCTCTTCTAAGGCAATGGCACCCCACTCCAGTACTCTTGCCTGGAAAATCCAATGGACGGAGTAGCCTGGTGGGCTGCAGTCCATGGGGTCGCTAACAGTCGGACAGACTGAGCGACTTCACTTTCACTTTTCTCTTTCATGCATTGGAGAAGGAAATGGCAACCCACTCCAGTATTCTTGCCTGGAGAATCCCAGGGATGGGAGAGCCTGATGGGCTGCCGTCTATGGGGTCACACAGAGTCAGACACGACTGAAGTGACTCAGCAGCAGCAGCAGCAGCCTATCTCCTATAGAAGGAAAGAGTACGGAAAAAGCCCTTTCCCATTTAAAGCCCACAGTTGTAGTTCACTGGCTTCAGATTTCTACCTGTAGGATTCAGTGTTTTTAAGGAGTCCTCTTAGTGTTCTGGCTGTTAACTCTCACAGAATTTTGGTTTGAAATGCAAATACCTCCAATTCTGCCTGTGCCACATCATTTCCATAAGAAAACAAGTGTTTGCAATTTGCTTCCAAACCCTGATCCCAAATAATTTTCTCTTCTCTTCTCTAAACCTTAAAAATAATTTTAGAGAATAGTTTCAGATTTTAACTGAGATACAGTGGTTATTACACAATAAGAAATGTATGTTGTTCACCGTGTTTGTAAAGCTATTTCTGATTTTGGCTTCTTTGGTTCAGTGGGGCTATTTCCATGTGAGCCCGTTTTCACTGTGAAAACTCACATAGTAAATGGGCAGAAATGCCACTTATGGCTCACAGAGTCCCAGTAAGTAAATGCTTTAAAAAAGAAAAAAAGAAAGAAAGCATATTGGTGGGATTCAGGACACACCTCCTATATATGGTATTTGACAAATTGAATATTTTAAGGTGACTGAGTTTGAGAATTTCCCTCACCTTCTCTCCTTAAGGAGGTCATAAAAATCTCCCTATACCTGGAGGAATGGAGCATCTCCAAGACCAGGACCCCAAAAAGAATCTGGAGGAACCAGCCTCGATAAATCTCCCCTAAGACACCACCTCCCACTCCTAACTTATGGTCCTATCATGTCTTTCCATGACTTCCTACTCTTCATCAAACCTAGCACAGAAACACTCAAGTTTAACCACTTCTTTAAGTCTCCATTTTCTTATGAAGACTCCTCTGAGTTACATAAATCTCAATAAGTTTGTGTGCTTTTCTTGTCAATTTGTCTTAGAAAACAAAATTCAACTGAGTTAAATTTTAAAGATCTTATTGGCTCTATTCAATGATTCATGAATTGAGTAGCATCCAATTTAGCATATAGTAAGGAGCTCTGAGAGGCTATACAAAATGAAGACTTTTTATAGACAGAAGGGACCAGGAATAAGGAAGATACACTAGGCCAAAAACTGGATTGGTTTTTGCAAGGTTACATTCCTTTAGGACATGGGGGAGTCTATCAGGCAGGTGAACTCATTAGGGCTGATCAGGTGATTACCAACTGACTGAAATTAAGATGTAATTTCTGGAACAACAGAAATTGTAATTTAGTCATCTCTGTTGACATTGAGTTGGTGTAAGCAAATCCATTTGGGGTCTGCTGTTATGTTTTTAACATAGGGTTAATAGTAGGTGGATTTTATTTTGTTTTTCTCATTTTAAAAGATGCCCAGGGAGTTGAATGGTTCTATGAAGACCTACAAGACCTTTTAGAACTAGCACCCAAAAAAGATGTCCTTTTCATTATAAAGACCTACAAGACCTTTTAGAACTAACACCCAAAAAAGATGTCCTTTTCATTATAGAGGACTGGAATGCAAAAGTAGAAAGTCAAGAAACACCTGGAGTAACAGGCAAATTTAGCCTTGGAATACGGAATGAAGCAGGGCAAAGACTAATAGAGTTTTGCCAAGAAAATGCACTGGTCATAGCAAACACCCTCTTCCAGCAACACAAGAGAAGATTCTACACATGGACATCACCAGATGGTCAACACCGAAATCAGATTGATTATATTCTATGCAGCCAAAGATGGAGAAGCTCTATACAGTCAACAAAAACAAGACCAGGAGCTGACTGTGGCTTAGATCATGAGCTCCTTATTGCCAAATTCAGACTTAAATTGAAGAAAGTAGGGAAAACTGCTAGACCATTCAGGTATGACTTAAATCAAATCTCTTATGATTATACAGTGGAAGTGAGAAATAGATTTAAGGGCCTAGATCTGATAGACAGAGTTCCTGATGAACTATGGAATGAGGTTCGTGACATTGTACAGGAGACAGGGATCAAGACCATCCCCATGGAAAAGAAATGCAAAAAAGCAAAATGGCTGTCTGGAGAAGCCTTACAAATAGCACTGAAAAGAAGAGAGGTGAAAAGCAAAGGAGAAAAGAAAAGATATAAGCATCTGAATGCAGAGTTCCAAAGAATAGCAAGAAGAGATAAGAAA